>JAOTQR010000007.1:238468-262980 GCA_025774065.1 Solanum ossicruentum | reverse complement strand
TTATTTGTAACAAAGGTGTTTGTTTGCCTCAAACTTTTATGATTGTTGAAGATATTTCTTGCCCTGTAATTTTAGGTATTCCTTTTATACATGCTATATTTCCTTTAAAATGGTGGGATTGCACTAAGATTATAGGAACTTATAATATTATGTCAAATAACAGGTTCAATAAATTCTTTGAAATAAAGTTCTAGTTGAAGATTTTATGATAGGAAAGTGTTTCAAATAATCATATGTGTGCTTTGCCTTAAAATGAGCATATATTTTAACATATAAAGAATCAAGGGGCCTACTATCTATCAAATTGAAGATCTACAATTTAAATTTTTCTACTTATTAAATCATTTATTGATGTCACTTTATAATAGAGAGATATTTATGTTTTCACAAAATTGAATAAGCAAGTACGTGAATGGAGCCCTAGGTCGATAAAGATGTGTATTATATCTCTTTCTTTTTGTTTTATTTTATTTTAAGAAAATATTTCTTAAAGGAATAAGCTTTATTTTTCTCTGTATTGTTGTAGAGATATGACAAAATTGAAGGAGGAGGATCAATCCAAGGTAGATTCAATCGAAAATTTTTAGTACCTTAATTTATATGTGTTTTTCCTGTTGATTTCAGCTTTGTTTATTGTTAATTCAAGAGGTGGTTCATGAGTTTTTTGTTTTTCTATTGCGAGTATTCATTCTTCAGAAGGTAAAAGTTCTAAACTCTCAACTTGTTCTTAATTTGAGCTTTGAAACTAATTTTAAATTAAAATTTATTATTATCAACATATTTATCATGTATGTTGTCGTATATTAATTAGAGCTCGTAATAGGTGTAATGGACTATGATGTGATAGTAACTATAAAAGGTTATGAATAAGGTTTTGCGTGATGCTAAAGAATTTACATAAGTTATGTTAAGGCTATTATTTTTTTCTCGGTGTGATTCTCTAGAGCTTAAGTATGTGATGTGGCTAGTACATCATATACAATCTACTTTTTTTATGACAAGGGGAATTCACAACCACTAACTTTTAGGTACGCAAAGGGTAAGTTCCGCTCCTGTGTAATAGCTCGCAAACTACACAAAAAATGTAATCTGCACTAGGCAAATTTAGTGGGACAAGCTCGATCCATAAGACAAACTCCTTGCTTTTACTAGTAAGGAGTTTCAAACTTGAACTGAAAGGAACTATTTACTTATAACCATAGTTATTGTGTGGAAAGCTTGAATAGACATATATAAAACGTGTCAAACTCTTATCTATTGTAATAACATATAAATTAAAAATTCAAAATCAAAAGAAAAGATCAGAAAAAAGACATTTGCCAAACACCACGAGCCTTTTTTTACCATTCTTAGTTGTTTTCATGAGCCGTAAAGGGGTGCTCGTGAAACCTAAAGATCATCTTTAACTTTAGAGTTAAAACCACGAGGAGGTCATATATGGGTCATAACTTCTTATACACTCGTACATTGAGCCCATGGATAGAGGTTTAGACAGTGGTAAAATTTGACTTAGTAGGACGAAATCATTGATGACTCAGGCACTGAAACTGAAAATTTTCCGAGTAAGGATGGTTCTATGAGGTGGCTTTATAGGTCGTAGACCCAACCACAAATCTTGGGTCATGTTCGTCTATTGACCTAATTTTAAGCAATCTCAGTACTTCATTTATGCAAAATATTTATGACACATGGAAGTCTTTCACAGCCGGATGGAGCCAAAGATTTACTATTTTTTGGTTTTGGGGTATGATGGAATAAAGCAAAGTGGCTCTTTAAACTGTCTGCACTTCTTTCAATTGTGAAGTAACAGTTAGTCAATGCAACTTTCGACGCTCATCATGGGTCATCCGAAAACAGTCGATCTATGTTTTAAACATACGGGTCAAGCTACGTACATCCGATCCCCCCTTACACCACAATGGGCAAGAGCCTTTGAGGTAATGGGGTAATATTGTTGTTGTTGTTGTATTTACGACACATGGAAGATAGGACGAGTCGTAGGTTAAAATCGTGGTTCGAGGTTCAAAGGTATGTTTGTGGGGCAGTTTCTACGGACAACATTCTACAGTCTGTAGAACTTTCTATGGGCCATACATAGGTCTCGTAGACCTTGATCAAAAAATCTAATAAGGGATATTTTCGAATTCTTTTTTATCCTTTTAATTTCTAAACTACGTTGCTATGACCTTATAAATCTAGCTTAATCATCTTTACATTATCATTCCACCCAAGTCTTAAATTCTGTACCTAAATTTTTTTAAAAAAAATTCTAAGTTTCTTCTCCTACAAGACTTCATTGAAGAATCAACTAGGGTTCCCAATTTCTCCATCAATTTTTAAGTTTCAAGAAATGAATCCTCTCAAGGTATACCGATATTCATCCATGAGTCCCTTTTACTCATGAAGTCCAAAGATTTTCTTAACTTTAACAATCAAATTTCAAGTATGTATTGTGAGGATTTTTCATGATTCGTATTCCAGTTACATGAATTATGTTCTATATTATGATTGTCAATCTAATTCTCATTAATGACATCATTTCAACGATTTTTATATAAATTTTTTTACATGTTACCTAGTGTTCACGAAATTGATAATGGATTACGTTAAATATAATTTTAATTTATGTTTTCTTCCAATATTATGCATGACACATGTTTCAATTGTATGATTTCAATGATTGTCTAAATTCATGGATTATGCTAATTTCAAGTATGAATTCATTAATTACTTGATGAGTCCTTTCAAGTATGATCCAATTGATGTTGTCCCAGATGATTATGCATAATTTTCAAGTCTAAAACATGATTCTTAAGATAATTTTATACATGGACCTATGTATTATGATGTGATTTCGAATAACAAATTATGTTTCTGATTATGAATTAATATAGCTTTCAAGTAAGTTATATGCATGTTATGAAAGGAGCTTTTATAAGGCTATTCAAGCCAAGTATGAATGATTGTGAGCTTCTCAAAAAGCATAAATATGTAATGATGAAAGGCCTATATACACATTACATGAAATAAGATTGAGGAGATATTATATGACTAAGTTTTATAAGTAGTGGGTGGATAGCAGAGATGGCCCCTCCCACGTGATATTGACTTTACGACTTATAATTATGATTTCTATTTCATTGAGAGTTTACTTAGGACCGAGCAGACCCTGGGATAGAGACTTTCACCTATAATAAAGGTATGAGACCCGCAGTAAGACCCCATTATTCCATAATGACGTGCCATTATAAGATAAAGGATCACCTATAGTAAAGGCTCGATTCCTTATAAGGATCACTGGTTGTCATAGCGTGAGCTAGGGTCTAGGTGCGCATGGTGAATGTAAATCCCAAGGGTATCTAAAACAAGCCTCATAATATATCTTAAGCACATCCTTAGTTATGGAATATGATACAAGCATTAAATAGTCAATCCAAGAGGATTCAAAACTTATGATGCAAGCTATGGAAAAATAGGTGAGAGACTTTCCATCATTCAATCTCATCAAACAATACTAACGGAAAGGGGATATACGACGTACTTTATGGGGAGTCGGGACTTAGGAAAATCCAACATCTCATAATCAATATCATAAGCATTAATATACAAAGGATAAGGACTAAGGGATAAGTGTCTATAGAAGCTTAGACATCATTTAGTGCATACATATCATAAGTATCCAACAACACCTCTAAACACAAATAAGACGAGGGTCAAGACATATTCCAAGCTCAACCTCAAAATAAGAAGTAAAGTAATAATGTCTCATCATAGCAAGATAGATAAAAAATGAGTATTGCCCTCGAACTAGAGGACTCACCACAACACAATGTCTTCACGAACCGAACTAGCCACAAGTAGGTAGTGAGGATGTGATCCAACCCTTACACGGTGAAATAGAGTTATATATGTTCTTTCAAAGAATAATTTTGTATCTATTTGCATATGAGACTTGTCTTCATCTTAATTAATAGATAAGTGATTGTACTTGTATTCACAAATTTTTATTGGTAAATTACTTGTAAGTATCCTATTTATACTAGGTAAAATTTAGTAGGTAATAACAAACCTTCGAGAAAGATTAGTGGTTTGGGCTTGTGACTTGGAGGTCTCAAATTTGAAACTCCTTCTCATCAAAAGCAAATTGTTTACCTTCTGGGTTGAGCTTGTTGTAAGCGGGTTACCTATTTATCACTTTATTTTAGAAGAAAAATGAGTTGACAGAGGCTGATGCTTGGAGGTTCCAGATGGGGCTACAAGCTCCACTATGTTTCAATCAATCGTGCATAAGATTTGAAAAATCCATTTATACCTTCACATTATCACTCTAAATCTTCATAGCTATGGAGTGTAAAGAGTTTATGAGAATATTTGAAGCAAGAATACTTGAAGAAGGTATCTTTATGTATTTGATGTATAGGACTCTATGATATATTGCACTTTTATTTTACATCGGTCAATCAAGTTTGTCTTTTCTATTTAAAATTAGTGTGCAAATGTTCTATGTATGTATGACCCATATCTAAAATAAATAGCTTATGATAAACTTTAAACTTTAGGCATTGTTTTTATACAAGACTTGTGATATGAGAAGATAATTGAACTTCTAGTTACATTCAATTTAGTTTCTACATGTTGTACAACGTCTATATGTGTAGAAAATGAGTTGAGAACATATTTAATGTTGTAAGTTGTATAGACAATATCTATAGACCACAGAAAATATTACCATATTAACTCCGGGTAAGTTGCTTCACCATTATACAAGTTAGGCCTTTATATTTGACAATTGACTTAAAAGATCATCCGTTATCACTTGATATATCAATAAAAAGTACTTCTCCGTCGTCAAAGCGTTCTTAACATATTATTTAGGGAGTGTTAATGGTAGGAAAGTTTTGAAGCTATGTTGAAGGAATCATGTTTGCTTTCTCTGTAGTTAGTCTTGATATTTGATTTGGTGATTATTTTACCATGCTCTTTTAAGTGAAGTGATTTAGTTTTTTCATTTAAAAAATAGTTTTTTAGTGGGTAAACTTATTTTATATTATTAGTGTAAATTATGTTTGTTTTTTTATGGTTAATCTTTGATTTTGTGGAAAAGAAAAAAGAAGATAATAGTTATTAGAAATATTAATAAACTTATATGAAATTTTTATACTTGTCTTTTGATAGATCATGCACTTTAAAGAATTCATCCTCAGATAAAATGTAAGGAAGTATAAACAATGAAAAATGTTGAATTATAGGAAGAATGCATTTCATATTTCAGAAATTGTTTAAACATATTCTAGTTTTTCTTTTACAAGGAGTTAAAAAAATATAATATCATATAATTTGTATATCTATATTTTTGTAATGTTACGCAATAACATTCTTTATGGTTAACTATGAAATTTTATATGAATATAATCAATTCGTATGTGCGTCACTTTTGATGATTTGATTTGTGGTTATAATTAAGGTTTTAATAACTAGAAGTGAAGGGGAGTCTTGGAGTAACTGGTAAAGTTGTTGTCATGTGACCAGAAGGTCACTGGTTGAAGCAGAAATGCAAGGTAAGACTGCATATAATAGACTCTTGTGATCGGGCCCTTTCCTGGACCCTACGCATTACAAGAGTTTTAGTGCACCTGGCTTGCCCTTTTTTTTTAATTATTAGAATATCAATTAGTGAAGGAAAAATTCGATTGCTAAAAAGAGGTATAACAACTGAATTTTTGTCGTCGTTAATGTTTTTTTAACGATTGGATTTAATCCAATCATTAACTTTTAACGACAGAGTTTTTAATGACCGTTGACGAGGGAATTTTTACCAGTCGTTATTGACTAATAACGATTGGATTTATCCTTTTAGCGACTAAATTTTTCCTCGTTAAAGGCCTATTTTCTTGTAGTGCTACTCCTATGCATGATTTAATGAACTATGAGATTATGATCAAGCTTATGATGATGATGCACAAGTATAAATTATGATGATAAATTATGACAAGTATGATTTTATACCCATATTGGGTATCCTGTGGGATGTTGACTTAGCACCTAGAGGAAGTTGGAACTGCGGCTCACCTGATAGTTGAGGCGTGGCCCATTAGTAGTAAATCCTATTGTCCCATAAATACATGCTACTGCAGGATTTATGCTTTCTGTATGATTTCCTAATGGATTCACACAACTTATGACATGTAGAGTTCTACCTCGACAAGTAGACTCCTTTTTTTTCTCCTAAAGTAGGGAAGCACTGGAATTTCATGTTATAGCTCACATGGTCTCTTATCGGGTACAGTGACATTTTCACATATGTTTATATATTATGTTATCATGAATCTTTTATACTCAAAGTATATTGGTATGTAATTCCTTCCTTTATTTTGTTCTACTTATCCCCTTGCTCATGCATTACTTAGCTATGTATCTTGTGTTATTATTATGTTGCATGCCTACATACTTAGTACATCTAAACATACTAATGCATACTTTATGCCTACATTATTTCACAATGTAGGGACATGTGACTATCCTCCTTATCCTCGTGACAAGATTTGGTTCTGCTTCAGAGATCGATTGGGTGAGTTCTCATACTTCGGCGATGAAACCTACTATCATCCAACTTTTATGTTATGTTTGAGACAACCTTTCATTTTTATTTGAGAATGAGTTAGGGATATGTCTTATTAGCTCCCGTCCAGTCTATTGCTTAGAGGCTTGTTGGACATGATGTATGACTTTTATGACTTCCCTACTTCTTATACTTGTATGGTATAACTTTATGTTTATGACTTAGCTTCCACTTATGTAACTCACTCATTACGCCTGAATGTTTGTGATATACTAAGAAGGCTAGTTTGATTTTCCCTTAGAGATTTCATTCGACGTGTCACACTTATGGCCTAGCTTGGATCGTGATAGTGTTTAAATACAAATATAAGAGCTTTGTATGCTCGAATTCAAATATAGAAACTTTGCGTAGCTACATAGAGCCTACGAAGTTGAAAAATAGATAGCCTCCACATTTGATAGACACAAAGTGTCTGGACTAGAAAGTACAAATGACCCAAGGACCAAAAGGTAATCAATAAGAGTAGTTAGATTGATATGTATCTATCACTCTTTAATCTCCTTGACTCTTTAGAAATATGAAATTTATGTTTTTGGATCATAAATTATCTATTGATCTGAACCTAATTTTCTTTATGCAATCTTCAGTGAAATTATTATGATTTTTTATTCAATGTTGAATCAATGAATGATTTGATGTTCTAGAAAATAGATTCGAAGACCTTTAATTTGATATATAATAGGCCTTCTAATTCCTTATAACAGGAGATATGCTCATCCCAAGTTAGCCCATTAATAAAATTATATAACAATTTTTCGATAATAAACCCGTCAATTAGAATTTTTATCTTGAAACTCTTTTTTAGCCTTTAACTTTGATCTAAAAATTTCTCAAGTGACATAATGCACTTATTCCATAGTGTAATCATTCATTTAAAATTATTCTCTCGACATCTCATCGATGGTAACGTGAAACAAGACAAATCAAATAGTAAACTCTAAACTCTTTACTTTAAATATTTTTAATTATGAAATGTTAAATTATTATTTATGGATCTAAATATACCATAAATCTATTCAATTAAATCAACCCATTGAAAGTGACATAACAAAATCGAATGAAAATTACATTCTTCATATAATTTTTCAAACTTAAACTCACACAAATCAAACTAAATTTAACAATACTAATATTTGAATTTCAATTTCACAGACATTTTATTATTTCACATATGATTTTTATCTTTAATTCACAGTATGAAATCATATCAAAGAAATCGAGAAAAAATTGCTTCAAATCAAGTAAATAAATCACAATAACAGTAATTAATGCATGATTTAAAATTATAAATAAAATAAAAGGAACAAATCCCGCAATAAATCAAGCACTTTCAATAATATAATTACAAATAATCGTGTCAAAAACATAAAATAAAAAAAAATTTATTTAAAAATCATGAATTCGAATGAATTTCTCAAACTTTTAAGTTATATTTTTTTAATTATAAAACTCTCATTTGTTGTTAATTTATATAAAAATAAAATAAAAAATACTAAGCATGGAGTTGATATTGTAATTTGTTTAATTATCTGAAATATCATTTATATTTTAAGATTAACTTGAAATCTTAAAAGAATAATTTAAAAAAAAAAGAGAAGTTGACCAGGTGTGAAATGTATATATAAGAAACAGACGGCAGTTACACGTGAAACTAAAGGAGAGTCTACTAAAATAGAGAGGAACTGGAAAGGGAAAACAACATTAAATAAATCCAATTCCAAAAATTTGTCTTCTCAAATTCGTTACCGTATTATTTCCCTTTTTAGGGTTTCGAATCAGTGTTTCCCTCTCTTTTCAATGTCTTCCTTCTCCTAAATCTCATACATTGGAACCCTAAATTCGTTTTCAATCTCCGATGGAGGACGGTTCCAGTATCGGAGAACCGGTAGGGAGGATGTCCACGTCATATGAGGCGGCGGGAGGACGGCGGAGGTTTACGGTGGAGCTCAGGCCGGGAGAGACCACAATTGTGTCGTGGAAGAAGCTTAGCAAGGACGCTACTAAGTCCAATGTTAATGGTGTCGGTCCTGGTCCATTGATTTCGGTTGGAGCGGCGGCTGGCATTCAACCTCTAGTACCGCATCCTTCTCTCGAGGCTCGATTAGCTCCGGTAGGTTGTCATTTGAGTTTAATCCTGATTGCTTGGTTATGTTAACTTTTGTTAGTTTGTTTCTGGTTTTTGTCATCTCTCATCCGAGTTAATTCACTTCAACTCTC
Organism: Solanum ossicruentum; assembly: GCA_025774065.1. Lineage (NCBI taxonomy): Eukaryota > Viridiplantae > Streptophyta > Magnoliopsida > Solanales > Solanaceae > Solanum > Solanum ossicruentum. The sequence goes on along the minus strand of JAOTQR010000007.1, from coordinate 254,144 downwards.
ATAGTGTGAAATTCTACCATTGAGTACCATTTCTAGGTTTGTACTTTGAAACTCAATTCTACAAGTATTTGAGCTGCATAAATATCATCAGACGTTTACTTGAGTTAGTTGTATATTTTTGCAATCGTGCACTGTGCACTGTTAATACTGTCAGTTAGGCTTCTTGATTTGTAATTGGTGGGCAGAGGGGATCTTATATATAAACATACTGATGGGTGAAGGGAATGGTTGGGTTAGCATCCAAATATAGCCAAGATCAAATTACTCCCTGAGTCCCTGGAGCCAATTCCTTTGTTCTGTATGGGAAACATAGGGTTACATTGTGAAATTCTTTTTTGGAATTTGGAAGTGGGCATCCGGAATATGAAGGTAGTTTCTTCAGTGGAGCTATAATCAACAGTGTAATAGTGATAAAATAATAGTCAGAGATGAAGTACCATGGTTTCATAAGGGAACTGTTATTGGCATTATTTTAATGTGATGTATTTGATCGTATTGGCAATGTTCATCGTTAAAATGACAAAATATTTATACTATTTTGGAATAGTAAAAAGATTCTGGAATCTTGGAAGATTTATTGGGTTGCTCCATGATGTTGTCCTTGGGGTGGTCTGAACTCTGAATATAATGAGTTGGGAAGATATCGTCACTGTGACATGCCATGTTCTTATGGTCTCTTAAGTGGAGTTTCCTTTTGTAATCCCGATGAATTATCAAGTTGTAGAGCTTAATATTGTGCTTCAGTTGACACATCTTTGTGGATAAATTTGGTACATTCTCAAAAAAAAAAAAAAAAAAAAAGAAGCAGCAGGAAATAGGGTTTCCTGACTCTTCCCTTCAAAGGTTACAAGAATTGCCTTCTTTAGGTGGCTTTTTACTGCTATCCTAATATTTATTTACTTATATTTGCTTGCATTTGTACAACATTTGTAGTTCAAAGCCTATTAGAGACCTTCTTGAAATTTGAATTTAGTGATCCAATTTATAAGTTATGCTAAAAATTTATTACAGAAATTTGGGTTAGAACTCTATTGGACTCTAGATGGTGATTGTTATCTAACAAAACTATTGTACTAAAAGAATTATTGCAAGCAATGTAAATTATTATTGTAGTTCGGTGACTTTGCAATGGTGTTAATAGAGGCATGTTATGCCTTGCTTTCAAACTGGGTTCTTTATAAGTGTTGCAAGCTCACTTAGATTAGGCTCCAAGTTGTTGATGTCTTGGGTGTCATTAAATGTTGTGAAGATATATGGGATAAAAAACTTATATAAATTGCTACTCATTGACCTGCTGATTAATGGAGCTGGAATGGACTAGGGGATACCATGTCTCAAACACTACAGAGACAAAGAAAGTTCAATGATTTTTTCATCAGTCTAAACCTTAGTGGACAAGGTTGCTAGTGGAAGATAGGACGTACCAACTGATAAATGAAGGTGTGAGCAAGCTGGTTTAGCCACCATCCTTGCAAATGCAGACACAGACAGTATAGCTAAGTGTTGAACATTTGTCATTTGATTTCCAGTGATGAGGTTCTTTCTTTTCAAAATATATCGGGTAAGGACTGAATAAAATCGTTTAGGTATCTCTTTTAATCCTTAGTTGTTACAATCCAGATATTGGGCATTGAAGTATGTAAAAACTAGATCATTCTACCAGATCATCTCTTTATGTTGCCATTCCTTTTCTTATTTTAAATCCAATTGGTGGTATCAGATCCACAATTGGTCTTGTAGCATTTGCGAAGGTAAAAAACAAGAAAAGCTTTAACATTTTGAACTCAAGATGTCAACCAACAACAGCCTTTCTTTGTCAACTCAATATACTTTCATCGGTGAGAGTTATCAAATTTGGTCACTACCGATGTAAACTTACACAAAAACCTTTGGTTTTGGTAGATTGTTGCTTAAGACAGTCTTGACCATGCACTTCCAAGGATTCTACTTTGGCACAAATCAAGGCTGACATTGTAGAAACCAATAGTCGATTGCCAAGGTTATTAGTAGAATTATGTTGGAGATTCAGTCTTTCTAGGCCCATGACATATAAGAGACTGCCAATGAAACTTGGGAGAAATTTGAAGCGGAATATTAGAGAAATGATCAAACTAGGCAACTGCAAATTTGAATATGGAAAGGGACCTTGAAGCTCTATGCATGGAGGAAAGTCTGTTAGCAAATGCTCTAATAGAATTTCCTTGATCATCAACAAGATCTGATTCCTCGGTTCCCGGATAGAAGAATTGTGGGGAAGCTTCTAGTGAGGGTTTGTAAAAGATTTGGATGTAGTTGGAGATTCCAAGGATCTTAACTATGTCTCAGTTGTTGAGCTAATGAGTACTCTTCAAGCTCAATAGGAAATGAGTGTTTTGAGGCAAGAAAAAATTAGTGAGTGAGCCTTTTATGCACAAAACCAGCAAGGAAGCAAAGGTAGATAAAAATTTAACAATAGATGGGAATGACGAATAGAAGGTTGTGATAGCAAGAAACTATTCTCACATTACAAGCATTGTAAATAGACCACACCCCAGCAAAATAATTTTTGGAGGCCTAATGCAATTTGTGGTACTTTTATTCTTTATTTAGATAGGTAATGCAATACAAGGCAAGATTAAGGCTCCTGAAACCAATTAACAAGTACAAACAAATGAGTTAGAAATTCAGGAAAAGAATCTCTTTGTGGTCTCATGCTTTAGGAACAAGAAATTCAGGAAGAGAATCTCTTTGTGGTCTCATCCTTTAGGAACAAGGGCACACGCACTCCCTCTTGGCTCATTGACAATGAATGCATAAATCATACATTCTTCTATCCCATTTTGTGTGGCACCCTTTCCTTTTTAGTCCGTTCCAAAAAGAATGTCACCTTACTAGAATTGGAAACAGTTTAACTTTAAAATTCCTCTTTTACCCTGAATGAAATGATATTCAACCACACGAATATCTATGAATGGTTTTAGACTGCAAATTTCAAAAGTCCTTTGTTTTCTTCTTAAACACCATGTCAAGTCAAACGGTGCCACATAAAATGGGACAGAGGAAGTATAATGTTTAAAGCAACAATTTGCATGACCTTGATAAAAGCTCCATAATCACAATGATAATTGAGAATGGGGATTTTTTGAAAGTGAAAGTATTGGTATCATACTCATTGCTTATGTGTTATATGTACCTGAACTCAATAAAAAATTGTAAACTGTTGGGTAAATGATGGAGAAGGGATTATTCTATTAAATTTAAGATAATATTTGTGTTATTTCTGATGATGGTGGATTGGTTGTTGTGTAAAAATGAAAAAAAAGATATGTTTTAATTGTAGAATGGAATGGGGTTGAAGTTGTAAACTTGTGTGATTCAAACTTTTGGCATAAAAGACTTGGGTACTTCAACCAACAGGACTTAACCGAACACAAAAGGAAAGAAACTTGTTGAAATCATTTTGGGAATCTAAGGTTGACCTCATGATTGTGATGCTTGTTAGCAAGGAAAAAAATAGCTTTCCATTTCTTACTTAGAGGACTAGGGATCAATACTCACTAAATACATTGTCTTGTTAGTATCAGTGAAATGCAAGCTTGGATGGCCTCTTAAAAGCTACAGTTTTACACCAATGTTTGTGGACCTATGCTAGTTCCATTAGTGAATGGTAACAGGTGTACCTATGTCAATTCCATTAGTGAATGGGTAATTGATACTTTCTTCTCCTCATCGATGATTCCTTCCGAAATGCGTTGGTCCTGTTTTCTCAAAGTTAGAAATGAAAATTTCTGCCACGTTTCAACAAATCAAAAGTTAATCCAAAGGGACATTGTATTAACATCTTGAGATATGATAATAGCCCCGAGTACAATTTTGGCCAATTTGATAAATTTCGCAGAGATGAAAGAGTCAAACACCAGCTAACTATCACCTACACACCTCAATTAAGTAGTGGAAGAGAAAGGATGAACTTGATGGTGACGGAGATGGCTAGGTGTGTAATGTTTGAGAAGAACTTACCAAACAATTTTTGGATCGAAGGGGTAAGTATTCATGGAGCGTTGAGCTAGCTACATGCAAAGGCTCTCAAGAGAATAACAACTTATGAGGCTTGGCATTAGGCAAAACCATATGTGCACCATGTAGATTATTTAGATTTTGTGCACATTTGTTTTTATCATGCTCCATAGAAGAAGGGAGACAATCTAGATAAAAGGCATACCTGGTTGGAGGTAGCAGGTAGGGAGTGAAATAGTCGAGTTGTATACAAACTAGCCCATACATCATCATTACTTAAAATTATTTTAGAAATATTCTGTTGAACATATTAGTATAATATTAGCAACTAGGAATAGGAAGTTATAGGTAAGGTCTGCGTACATTCTACCCTCCCCAGACCCCACTTGTGGGAATCCACTGGGTATATTGTTGTTTGAATAGGATATTATAATTTTAGTATAAGAAAACTAGTCTCATGAATTAGAATGGTGAATAGCATCTTCCCATTATGTGAAAGAAATTTAAACCCGTTGTTGAACTTATTAACAAGGGTTTTACTTCTATGTTTCATTGATGCAATGTTCATCTCCTTATTTTAAGAAAAGGGTAACTGTATTTCATTTCAAAAGATTCATCATCCAAGAGATGATGAATGGAAACTTACATCCCACTCCAACGGTACATTACAAGTTTCCTATGAAATCTACTAAATCTACTCTCCTTTATCCGATACCTTTACACCTAAAAAACAAGAGACTTATACAATTCATTTTCATTCTCAGAGATTTGTTTTTTTCCTTCAGAGCATCTTGAGTTCCTCTTTCCATAGAGTCCACCAAATGCAGGCAGGAATGGTTTTCCACCAGTGGCCTCCTTTATGTCTGCTCCCAATCCCTTTCCAGCTGCTTAATAGCTCCTTTGTTGTGCCAGACGTCACCCAATTGACTTCCAGTACAGCCAGAAACATGTTCCATAAATTCATTGCTGCTTTACGATGGTCGAATAGATGATCATTTGCTTCGGCTTCATTCTCACACATGACACACCTAGAACTGATCTGGCATCCTTTCTTCGTAGGACTTAATGAGTTAAACAAGCCTTTCTACATACCAACCAAGCAAAACAGGCAACCTTTGGTGGACTCTTGGTCTTCCAATCCAGCTTCCAGGGCCATCTGTGTGGCCTAGGCTGCAGAGTATTGAGATTCCTGCAACAGGAATTCATTGTAAACACACACCTTTTGCTTGATTTTTCCATCTTACACTGTCAGACTTCAAGGATAAACCTGGATGTGGATGAAGCACTTCCAGTAATCTTGCAACTTTTCCCCAATCTCCCAATCATTTAGAGCTCTTCTGAAAGCTAGGTCCCATCCTGTGTGTAATGTTCATCTCCTTGTCTTTATTGTTTGTAGTTATAGTTATATCTCTTGTTTTTATGTCTGCATTTGTTGCATCCTCTTTCTCTATGCCTTACTTTGCCAAAAACAAGCACTTTATTTGTCTTCTAGTGCTCATGATCCCACAAATCTTGACGCATTTCTGTGCTTTTTTTCTTTGACAACACTCTTTTGGGATTATCATAGATATTGCCCAAATCTGTGAAGTCCTATTATGAGAAACTGTTTGAGTTGGGAGGTGTCTTTATTTCCAAATCTTGGAAGTTTGGATACACATGTTCCTTAGAAAGGTGTGTTTCCTGCAAGATAAATACTATTGACGTCCGAGAAATTGATGAAGAGATTTCATGGGTCGGTTGGTGTCTCATGTGCAAAAAATTTGGGTGAAGCTTACCTCCTTTTACATTGCCATATAGCATCTTGCTTGTGGTGGATGCCTTCAGTGGGTGATGGCAGTTATGGTAAGAGAAGTATTATTATTCAATTAGATCTTTGGAAAGATGGAGGAAGAAGATGCAAGCGTGGAATGTTGCTCCACTAGCACTTCCGCGGACCATATACTTAGAGAGAGAAATAGAAGTGTGTTTAATTTGGGGTGGTAGAAAAGGATTTTGTACACTTGAGAAATAGTATTTAATCCCTTATTTTCTTTTGATATACTCATGAGGTTCCTGTAGGTCTAGAAGATCACGTGGCATTCGTAGAAAATTCTTTTTGGTGTACTTCTTGTATGCAGGTGTTTCTTGTACTTTATAAGTTTTATCACTTGATTTAAAAAAGGTTTCTAAGCCATGCATAACTTTTTTGTGCATTATCATCGTAATACATCCTTGTTAGTTATGCCCAATTGAGAAAAGTTTGCTGCTGATTTTTCCTTTGTTTGTTATTGGGAATATGATTTCTTTTTGGGGATTTTCCATTGTCTTCTTGTGAATCTGGCACTATCTCAGTATAAATGGCGGCTAGTGATATTTGGTCTTAGAAATAAGTCTTTCAAATATTTCTATTGTTTTCCTGTGAACCGTGTGCTGTAGTATATAGGGCAGTTGGTGATCTCTATGTTAGAATTATCTTCGAAAAACATTTTTTTGGAAACTGGTAAGACGTTTTTATTCGAAAAACATTTTTTGAAAAAGATAAGTATTTCAAAGATCTTGTCTAAAAAAGAACAAACTAAAAGGGGAAATGATGAAATTTTCAAGGACTGTTTTGGTCAAAATTGATGTGGCAACTCTATTTCGGCGCATTAGTTTGCTTATTTTGGGAATATGTTTTTGATCATTTTTACGCTTTTTATCAATGCCCTTTTAGGGACAACCTGCTGATAAGGAAGTCAAGGATGCACCTCCTGGAAATCGTTTAAATGCTGTGATAGAAAAGATTGAACGCCTATATGTGGTATGCATTTCGTTGTTTACTCATTATATGAGAGTTGGCAGTGATACACACACACACACACACACACAATGTGTACCACACACACACACACTAAATACACACACACACACACAATGTGTACCCCACACACACACACTAAATACACACACACACACACACACACACACACTCTAACAGTAAATATACAATTTGTGCATTTTATTCTGCATTTGATCTGCTAATTAACTATTATGCCTTTTAGGGCAAACAAAGTGATGATGAGGAAGATCTTAATGATTTCCCAGATGACGATGAATACGACACTGAAGATTCTTTCATAGATGATACTGAGCTGGTTGGTCACATCAAGTTCCTCAACTCTATCTACCTTATACATATCTATTACTCCCTCCGTCCCATTTTATGTAGCACCCTACTTGGCACGGTGTTTAAGAAAAGAAGAAAGACTCTTAAAACTTATAGTATAAAATCATTCATAGATATTTGTTTGGCTGAGAATCATTTGATTAAGGGTAAAAATGATATTTTAAAGGTAAATTATTTTCAATTAGAATAAGATGATTCTTTTTGGGACAGACTAAAAAGGAAAGGGTGCTACATAAAATGGGACAGATGGAGTATTTTGCATCTGAATGATTTTATAAGCATAGTCAATTTTTCGTAACTGTGTGCAGGCGACATTTATATGTTGTAGTCAAAGTGCTTAGTACATTGCTTCTTGTCATGCAGGATGAGTATTTTCAGGTTGATAACTCCGCGATAAAGCATGATGGTTTCTTTGTCAACCGTGGAAAGTTGGAGCGCATGTGAGTTTTTTTCTTGAGATTCTTAAACTGTCCGGCGTGTCTTAAACACCATTTTGTACAATATAACCAATTGTTCGCTTTTCACCTAGCATCTAAATTTATTTCTCGTATCCGTTTTAAAGTTTTTAAATATCATATACCACCTATGATTCCCTCAAGTTACTCCACAATCCTATGTTTCAAGTGATTGGATATTACCCACATATAGGAGTGTCAAATGGGCGGGTTGGGTTGAAATTGAGAATGTTAGAATAGATTGAAATAGAAATTAGGTTGGGTTATGACTCGTCAAAATTTACTTTGGGCTCAAATTAGCAATAAAAATTGGGTTGGGTTATGACTCGCCCAAACTTACTTAGGGCTCAAATGGGTTGGACTCAAATTAGCTAAAATTCGGGTTGGGTCATGACCCGCCCAATCTCAATAATTCTAACATATTATTATTTATCTTTTATAATCACAACTTGAATTTTAACTCAAAATATAAAAATAAAATGTTACAAATTGATAGATAAATGATAGAAAATATAAGATAGATAGAAAACATACATTAGATCAATACAAGTAAAGAGTCTTAGAACGGGTTGAAATTGGAGATTAAATTGGGCTCAGTTGAAGATTTTTTTGATATGGGTTAAGGCTTGAATGAGTTAAGATTGAACCTAATTAAAATTATCTTGAGCGCAACCCATAAAATTTTGGGCGGGTTACATATGTGGGCTCATTTTGACACCCTTACCTACATATACTATTAAGTTTTACCATAAGAAATACTCCCTTTGTCCCACTTTATATGAATTACTTTTCTTTCTAGTCAGTCCCAAAAAGAATGACACATTTCTATATTAAGTGACAATATAATCTTAAAAAGCAATTTTTACCCTTAATGAAATGATTTTTAGTGACACAAATATTTATAACTTATTTTCGACCACAAGTTTCAAAGGTCGGTCTTTCTTTCTTTCTTGAACTTTGTGCCCTGTCAAAGTAAAAGAGCAACCCGGTGCACTAAAGTTCCTACTAATTAAGTTGCTCGGACTCAAGTGTAGGTGTTCGATACGGGTACAAATCTAGAGGTCAGATCCTTCATCATCTAATTTTTAAGATCCGGGGATATGGATCCATGTATGGATACGGGTGCGGGGATTCGCCTAAAAATAATCAAAATATCTAAAAATAGAGTAATAAAACCTAAACTATGAGATATTATGTGGAGAACTCGAAGAAAATCTTGGAAGGAGATTAAAGAAAAAGACGTGACATAGAAATTTCTATATAAAAGGTATTTCATTTTCTTCACTTCACCTTAGCTTTTGTATTGATTACATAAATTGTTAAAATTGTTCAAACTTTCCCCATCGATTTTGGTCGAAGTATGCGAAAGCGGTTGACCAAATTGGACACGGATCCCACACCCACACTTTGCCCCGTGGTGTGCATGGTCTGAGGAAGAGCGCGACTACAAAGGTCAAAGTCATATAAATTGGGATGGAGGGAGTTGTTAATTTTCTTTCCCTCAATTCAAGTTCACCCCCAAATCTGGTAATACCTGCAAAGCATTGATGGGTTCCTTTACATGGTATTCAATGTTCTCTTTGTGTCGTTTCTTATTCTTCTTCTTGGGTTTAATCTGACTCTTCTACTCTTCTTTGTTTGTTGATTACTCCTTATTTTTTTCTCTTCATTTGCGACTCTTCTTCTTTGTCACTATTGCTTTTGGGGTTCTTCACTCCTCTCCTATTTCGTCAAATGATTGTGTTCTTCCTTTCTTGTTCGTGCTATCTATTTTTTTATGCTTTAAAATTTTTAGTCATGTTCTAGGAATGATTAATTAGGAAAGGTAAGCATCTTTTTTTCCCCGAAGAAGGTAACTAGCTTGTATATTGCAAAGGAGAAACTGTAGCAGCTGCTAATAGGATAAAACCTATCTGCATGCATGGAATCAGCGAAATCTAACATACTTTCTTCATTCTTTGCAATTTACACCAAAATTCCAAAAGCCATAAACAGATGAGGAACCAAGATTTGAGGTTTATGGGTTCGGAAAAGGGTGGTAAATGAGTGGATCGAGTTGGATATGGGTCGAAAACTGAATCGGGTGAAGACAAATAAAATATCCGACCCACCATTATTTATATAGATAAAAAAATGGCTAACCAATGAATAGTGCACATCCATATCATCCACTGTTTCTTAATATGTGAAAGAAATAAGTACTACTAGATTATAAACATTTTTTTTCTTTTTTTTTCTCCTTTTAGGGTGTATTTGATATGATGGAAAATATTTTCATATCTTTTATATGCTGAGGAATACAACTTTACCTTTCTCCAAAAAAAAAAAAAACCCTCAACTTAACAAACGAGTATTGAATATCAATATATTTTTTAAAAGGTAACAAATCTTGGCTCACTTTTTTTGTGAAAATATGATTTGGAATTGGAACAGTGAAAAGAGATGATATTCTGCTTTTGTTTTAGAGACGAATGCTTTTTTCAACAAAGGCATAAATGGTGCAGATTTTTGTGTTCTTCTAAAAGGAGAAGACTTTGGGAGCAAGAGGGTTTCGAACCCACATCTCTGTCCTTGCCGTTGAACCACCCAGTCGTTTTTGTTAGTGGGTTTGCAAGTTAAAATTTATTTATATTTCCTAGTGTTTCTAATACAAATATAGGGTCTATGCAAAAGCTACCGGGTTCGTCTAAATCCCCACAATTAACTGTAGCTCTGCCCCTGGCCATAAACAATTGAAGTTAAGAAGTTGTACACTAAATGACTTTCCTTTGAAAATGTAGTTCATTTATTTCCTTCTGTGAGGAGATCTCCTTAGGTTTTTGCAATTCTGGAAGTGTTACTTTTGTTTAAACCAAGTATTAACCAACTGCCTTTTATGGTTTAAAACTCCACATCTCTTTACCGATGAAATCCTTTTTCCTTGTTCCATAAGTTACACTTTCTCACTTTATTTAGGAATTCAGATCTATATTTCTTTTGAGACTTTGGTTTAGCTTCTTTTTATCTATACAGATGCGCTTATTCTCTCCTTCACCTATCCAAATAGTGTGATATGTTGTTCATAACATTCTCGTATCTTTATTATGACTGGAAAATGGAGGATATATTATTTTTTTTCTCAGATATGAAAACTGAGACTACTTTTTTCCTTTGGTTTATCATTTCATTTGGGCTCTTCTAACTGGCATATGTTTTGTTAGTGAGCCAGTTTCACCAAAAATTCAACAACCAAAAAAAAGGAGAAGAAAAGATCTGGCAAAAAGCCATGCTGGGGATGATGATGGACATAATCCAAGTAAACCTGTAAAAATCGGGAAAAGGGCTGGTAAACCGGTACCAGTTGTTAGTGAAACATCTCATCTATCTCCTGTTGTTGCTTTGCCATATGTATCCCATGAAGAAAAATTCACGAATCAGTTGAATGTTTCTGAAACAAAGAATGCCGCAGATACACAAAATTTGTTGGAGTCATCTCCATCAGCATCATTGCGTGGCAATTCTGCACAAGAAAGAGACCTTGACCAGCAGAAAATTGGAGTTACCCAATCCAAGAATCCGGGTGACAAATTAAAAGATGGTTCTGAAATATCTGGGAATTCATCCCAGAGGCTACATGAAAAAAGTTCTTATGCTCAAGAGAGATCTACTGTTGGAAGATCAGTAAACATTTCTGATGGAATAGACCAGTCTGTTCAGCACCGTGATGAAAAGTTTAATGTCAGTGGCTTTGAGGACAAGAATTCTTCTCAGACTACGGTGAGTTGTTTACTGTCCTCTCCTTTGCGATACTGTGTTTCTTTGCTATCTGCCAAATATTTCATGAATCATTTTTGCATGTTATTTTTTTTATAACTGTGATGTCCGGGTCAACTTGCATGCACCTCGAACCTTCCATCGACAACAGGTACTAGGTAATTCTGGCTACCAAGGCTAAGACAGACGGGAAGGATCACTTAATATTTTTGTCGCTGATAGGATTTGAACTTGAGAACCATGAGTACTCAACCCACTTCATTGACCACTAGGCCATGCCCTTGGGTGCCATTTCTCGATAGTATTTATAGATTGATTTCTAACATTGCTGAAGGAAACTTTATTCTAGTAGGTCATCATTCGAAGTAGGGTTAGCACTTATTAATGACTAGTTGAAGCCTTTGAAATGTTTACAACGAAGTAGAGTTGCGCGTATTATGAGCCAAATCATGTCAAAAGATGTTAGAAAACACATGCTGCCATGAAGTCTTTGGGTTTCTTTTAGCGTTAGCAAAAGTTTATCATCCTTCATGTTCCTTACTTCCACTGTCCCAATTTATGTGACAATACGTCAGGATAACTGATAAGGAATCGCTAGCAGCCTTGAGATAGATAAAAAGAGAAGAAATTAACTCTTCTTAACCAGTCCCAAAGAGAACGACATCTTTCTAATTTAGTAACAACTTAACATTAATCTTTTCACTTTGCCTAAATGAGATATATTATAGCTACACAAATATCTAAGGCTTATTTTCGATCACAAGTTTCAAAAGTTGTACCTTCATTTTTAAATCTGTTGTCTGGTCAAACATCTTCACATAAATTGGGACCAATGGAGTACTAAATAGGCCTTCGTCTTAACAACAGTATACCCAATGATATCCCACAAGTGGGCTCTATGGACTTCATCATAACCAGCGAAAACCAAATTTGATTTGATAAGAAAATTGACCACAGACTTAACTCAATTCCAGAAGTTAGAGTTGAGGGATTGTCCGTACTACAATTTTATACCCTTAGCAAATGCAAGATTCTAACATCCTCTCAAGATTGTGACTTGGAGTATGGATAACATTATATGGGGGCTCAACATTAGATAGACCTATTTGAGATACGTGTTTGACCAGTGTTTTGGACAGCGAAAGGCAACAAAAGGCGACAAGCCTTTTTGAAGTGCGCACTAATTCATACCAAAAAATAATAATATTTAATTGCATATATAGATATTTAAAATCTCAATATCACTAACATATTAGCAAATATTTCAATTCAAAAACTAACGATAGATAGTAGATACTAAAAGTCTAGAACTTGAAGGAGAAAAACAAAACAAAAGTCGAAATAGTGAGGAAAAAGAAGGCTGGAAAAAAGAGAGAGCTCCTTTCTTTTCTAGCTTTGGCGGGAGGAATGAAAATCCTATCCTATACGAAGGCCTATATACAAACCATTCAAAAACTAACGATAGATAGTAGATACTAAAAGTCTAGAACTTGGTGAAAAAACAAAACAAAAGTCAAAATAGTGAGAAAAACAGACATAGAAGGAACTTTGAAGTCCGAAGGAGGAGGGAAAAGAAATAGAGGAAGAAGAAATCTAAAGAAGAAAAGAAGAAGTACCTATTGGTCAGACTTTGGAATCGCCGGAAAAGTCTGTCTGGTTGTTGGAGAAGTCTAGTCGAGTCAACTAGTAGGAGTCGCAATCTAAGTCTAAGAGTGCAATAGTGCAAATTTGGAAAGAAAACCCTAAAATTACCTTTTAATTTTTATAATCCTAAATTGGTCACCTTTTTTTTAAGAAAATACAAAAGGCAACGCCCTTCTCGCCTCTTGCCTTAGTTGCCATTGTCGCCATGACATTGCTTTTTGAAGATTACCTCGCCACAAAGCGAAAATGCAATGAAGGCTCGCCTCGCCTTTTGCCATTGGTGACAAGGCGATTGCCTTTCACAAAACTAGGTGGATGTTGAGATGGATGTATGGTCACACCAGGAGTGATAAAATTAGGAATGAGACCATTCAGGAGAAGCCAGAGGTGGCCCCTGTGGCTGATAAGATGAGGAAAGCGAGACCGTGATGGTTTGGACATGTGCAGAGAAGGAGTACCGATGCTCTGTTAGGAGGTGCAAGAGGTTGGCTGTGGGAGATACATGGAGGGGTAAAGGTAGACCGAAGAAGTATTGGGGGGAAGTGATCAGACAAGATATGGCGAAACTTGATCTCACCGAGGACATGACCTTAGATAGAAAGGAGTGGAGGTCGCGAATTAGAGTAGCAGGCTAATTTGGTTGGTAGGGTTAGGTGGATGTCTGGCCTTAGGGTGTAGTAGTCGTGTTTTATGTCATGTGTTGTCATTATCTATCGTATATGTGTTAATCTTATTGTATTTGCATACCGTCATATATTTTTTTGTTATTAGTCGTTTTTTCTGTTCCCCCCCTTTTTTTATCTTTTTGTCATATCTAGTTTATTCTACTTATGGGTTTTTGAGACGAGGATTCTCAGGAAACAACCTCTCTTCTTCTATGAGGTAGTGATAAGGTCTGCATACATTCTACTCTCCCCAGACCCCACTTGTGGTATTCCACCGGGCGGGCATGTTGTTTTTGTTGTTGGGTTTGACTTGATTAACATGATAAAAGCATAGACCTTGTGTACTCTAACAACTTAAACATTTAGATGTGTTGGTCTAATAATTCAATATGGTATCAGATACAACAGAGGTTACAGGTTGCTGCCCATTATCAAAAAGAAATCTTTTTGTGCTTTGCTAACACGATAAAACATATATAATATCAAGATGGCCTTCTAATGGTCTAATAAGTCCTCCTCTCCCCTCTACTCAGTCAGTTTGCCCTGAGGCTACCATTAATTTTTAGTAGTTAAAAATGAAGGTGTGCATAGATAACAATCAATCCCCTCTGAACCCTCCAAACAGCTTTTTGGATTTTGTTAGCTTCTTATCTTTAGTATAGGTCTCATTGTAATGGAGCTAACACACTCACTTTTGATCTCATTCTTTTGTGTACTATTTGCATCTTCTTGACGCCTTTAATGAAATCTTTTACTTCATCAATAACAATCAAGAAGACCTCTAGTTCCAGCAAGTCCTTGTTTCCTCTCTACTTGAATCTCATATATGACCACTTAACCCTGCACCATATAAGATTCACAGGTGTATGGACAAGGTTATGCAGTCATATCTGAGATTCCCAATAAGGTTTTATTCTTGCTGTAACTGACGCTCAGGTTCAACCTAAAACTATACAGAAAGGTCCAGCTATGCAGAGAAAGGAAGGATCTAGTGTTAGACCAAAAGGTACAATGCTTGAGAAGGCCATCAGGGATTTGGAGAAGATCGTTGCAGAATGTATGCCCAACACCTTTGAAATATGCTTTTCCAACTGAATATTCATTTTCTTATACATTGGTCATCTATTGAATTATTGAAAATATCAGTAAGGCCGAGGTTCAGATGTCGTTTCTGTTTGATGCTAATTCATTTTCTTTTGTATTGGCCGTTTATTCAATATCAAAATATCACAGTAAGGCCACCAAGTATGGAGGTTCAAGATGCTGATAATTCATCTCAGGCTATCAAAAGGAGGTTATCACCCGAAATAAAGCAGAGGCTGGCAAAAGTTGCCAGATTGGCGGTATAGACTAAGCTAGATGCCCTTAATTAGTTCTATCTTTTTGGTTGACGTATTAACATATTTTCCGCAATGTACTTATAGAATCCAAATATTTCTGTTGATGGTTGCAGCAAGCTAGTCATGGAAAAATATCCAATGAGCTAATTAATCGTTTAATGAGTATTGTCGGCCACTTGATACAGCTTCGCACATTGAAGGTACTTTATTGTGTCATTTAGATGTTCTAGATAAAATGTGTTATCATGCTGAAATTGCATCATGTTCAAGCTATATCTATTTGAGTTATTCTGACTGTATTTATTTCATAAATTGTTCCATATCTCAATTATGTTATGGAGATCTATGAGGTTATTACAGGAATCAATTTAGTGATGATTTCTTCCTCTGTTTTGGTGACATATCTTCATTAGAAGACAAGAAGATATCTAAAATCTTGTAATGCATATTAAAGCCATCATAGTTGTGAAGTTAGAAGAGACGTAGAACCAGATCCTTTGCCAAATGTGCTCCATTGCTGAACTTGTTTTTGAAGAGCTCAAGACCAGCCTGATCTCTCAGTTTATTAACGTTCTCAAATATAAAGTTACGATGTGATGGTTTCTCCTTCAAACTGATTTTTCAATCATTATTTGAGATTCTTCCACATTCTTAGCTTATTTGTGGAAGAACGACCAA
>JAOTQR010000007.1:225825-238368 GCA_025774065.1 Solanum ossicruentum | reverse complement strand
TGTTATTTTTATTTTATAAATTTGAGCTTCTGTATTATCATTGTATTTCATAAGTTGAACTGCTAATATAAGTTGGGTTTTGTACCCCAAGTCAAATTTAATCTCATTCTTATTCTTCATTTTGGTGCACTCATTGGGTTCCAATGTGTATAGAAACTTGGGCGTTGTTCATAGAGATTTATATCATGTTGTAGATTCTCTACTTTTTGTTGTTCTGCATGTATACAAGAGAATTATCATTAAATGAAGTTACCTTGTCCAAAAAATAATCTTACTGTGTCCACTCAACTGGCATATCAAATAAGATGAAGTATCATGGGACTTGGTATTTGATTTTTGAGTGGAGGTGAGCTTTTAAATTGCTAATGATGATGTAACTGTTTAACAGTCTTATCAGTAATAATTTAAAAAAGAAATGTCTTATCAGTAATCAAATTGTGCCAAAATAATGACACATGCGTTTAAGTTAAGAAGTTCATTAATATGTTCGCTTGGTAGAATACTCCTTTTTGCCTTGATAAATGACTAGTATAATCTTTTGGAAGAAAAAAAGAAAATATCTGTTTAGTAGCATCTTTCAAAGCATGATTGTTCTCTTAAAGTCATGATAACAATTTTTTATGTAAACTATCAAATTAGTTTGATTATCTTTGATTTAAAAAAATTTAGTTTGGATTTTAAGAAGCTAAAAGAGATACTTATAAGCATTTTTCAGAAATAGTAACTTGGTTAGGTAGCTCTTGTTGGTTAGCAAATACTTGAGGTCCAAATGTATGTACCTTTATGTGTGAGGAAATGAGGTACTAGAGTGTCGGAGTTGGTAGGACCAAATGTGTGTGTCACATGCACGTATATTTAATTAGCAGAGTTTCCTCTATATGGTGGCCTGTACTTCTTTTTATTATCTTGTGGCAGAATGGGATGAGTAAATGAATGTTTAGATAATAAAGAACTATGAGTATGGTATTATGGTTGTGAATATGAAGGAGAATAAGCGTGTTAAGAAAATTTGAAAGAGAAATGCTAGGCAAATCTAGTTTCTTGGTTGAATGCTGTAACTGCTTTCAGGTTATGTCTAATGCAGGCACCCGGCTTTGTAGATGTTACATATTCTTGTACTCTTCAATCTGTGGTTATTGACTTTGGATTTTCTTTTCCCACATGTTTCTTTCCTATTTTGCACAAGCTTGTGCCATGCTAGAGAATTGTATGATTTCTTTTGTCTAGTTCACATATATTAAGGTTTAATATTTCTCTTGTTTAACTGTTACCAATGCTTCAAGTCATAGGTGGTTGTGCTCCCATCATTGTAATAGAAATTATGATTGACCTTATGTTTGTCTGGCTGCAGAGGAACTTGAAAATCATGGTCAATATGGGACTGTCAGCAAAACAAGAGAAAGATAACAGAGTTCAGCACATAAAGAGGGAGGTTGCTGAGATGATTAAGTTGCGGATTCCTTTGATGAAATCAAAGGTATGACTCTGTAATATTATGTGCTTATTTTTACCATGAGTTGGGGGATTCAAGCCCTGTCATTGTTCCTTAATGGTCAGGAAAAAAGAGTATCATTTTTGTAGAGTGAATGTTTCAATAGGAAATCGCAAACCAAATTCTACTCCCTCAGGTTATGGGAGATGGTTTTATGAAGAAACTACAAAATGTCTTTTTATTGATGCTTCACGTTTGTTTGCAGTTACTTGAACAACAAGCTGGAGCTTCTGATGACTTCCAGGAAGCAAGTGCTGAAGAGAAAGAAGCCTTTAAGAGGAAATACAGCATGGATGCTGCACTGGAAGATAAAATATGTGACCTTTATGATCATTTTGTTGAGGTACTTCTTCCCCTCCCCCTTCCCACCTCCCACCTCCAAACAATAATGTCCTCAACAAGTTTGCTTCTTACTAAAAACAGTTTGTGCTGGAGATTTACTTAGTCTTTACTTGTAGGGCCTGGATGAAGATGCTGGTCCACAAGTCAGAAAATTGTATGCAGAGGTAGGTGACTTACAAATTATGCTATTTCTTGAAGAACGAACCACATTTTGCATGCTTGATCTTTATTTTTGTCATCTACTTCATTTGCCATTGGGGGCAATATTGGAAATTTTAGTACTTGATGCAGACAAATTCCAAGTGTATCTGAAGGTAGACTCTAGGTCAGAAAACAGTTTTTGGTGTATGCAAGAGTCTGCTCTCTATTGTGGTGTCACTTATCGGTGTATTTTCTTCTTAGCTTCATCAGAATAAAATTTTCCACTACAAAAATCTGATCTATGTTCAGGATTTTGGCGATAAAATGTGAATTAGGAGCTGCTTTGACATCTGGGGGTTCCCAAACTCTTCTCCATGATGTTTTTTAAACTGTAAATTGTTCTTTTCTCATGCAGCTTGCAGGATATTGGCCACATGGATTTATGGACAATCATGCTATTAAACGTGCTATATGTAGAGCAAAAGATAGGAGGAGAGCATTGCACGCACGTCGGAAGGTAAAAAAAGTCCTGTTTATATCCCTATTTTCTCTTCTTTATTTAGTTCATTATTCATTTTGTCTTGTAGCTTTTTAACATGTGTGCTTGCAGTCACAGTGGAGCTCTGTTTTAGGTAAATGTATAGGATTATTAGTCTATCTGAAAGCTGTCTGAGATTCCATTAAGAAACTGAATGTCGCATACTCATCAGTCCTTAGTTCTTCTCATTGTCTTCTCTCAATGAATTATATTAAGATGCAGTTTCAAACCTGTGCCTTAATGTTTTTTGTAGCTTTTAAATTGGTAGTTCATTTGTGTTCTTTATGTAGGATGGAGAGAAAATTAGGAGGAACAAGTTATTGGTCACAAAGGAAGAGGATAGTAGTAGATCAGATGCTGGACCTGTTGCTCAGTCGGTGCATACCCAAGAAAAGATTGTAGTTGATCATTCTTCAACTTCAACAAACAAGCCAATATCCATTACTTCAGCAGTAAACGCTATTGCACGAATGCCTGTTTCCCTAGCCAATGGTTCTGATGTGGATCGTATAAAGCAAGAGAAACTAAAGGGGGTTTCTGGCAGCTCTGTTGATCAACGAGCAGCAGATGCAGTGCCAAAAAAGAAAATGAAGAGGAAACAAGAGTCAGAATTGGGTGGAAGTCAGTTCCACAGTGAGAAATTGACCAACTCACAGGCAGAGGAGAAGAACAAAACCAACAAGCATACCGCTTGTCCTCCCCCAAAACCAAATAACGTTGCGCCCTCGGGCTTTGAACAGCTGACATGATGCAAGTTCTGTCTCTTGCGGCTTCAGTGATTGCCCCCGTCTGTAAGTATATAGTTGTTAACATAGCGCGGCACCGATAAGAAACCGAGTCGCTTATTTTGAAGTTATAGCTGAAGGCACATGTAGTTTCTGTCATGAAGGCAAAAAGTTAGAAAATTGATGTCTTATTGGCAATTAGGCTCTGTGCTGGGGCATTTTGATGCTAGTCTTTATATGGACTGGAAATTGCTCTCTTGGTTCCTTCTAAAATTCCGTAGTGCGTTGTGAGTTCGTCGTTCTAATCCAAATTTACAACATTTAAAATTTACCCTGGTTGGATATAAGAACAAATGCACAATTATTTTCTAGAAGCAAAATTGTTCTCGTCAAGGAGGCTGTTGGAAAAGAAAATGAGGAACAGAATTGTCTTTCCGCTCCATCGAAACAGGAAATGTGATTTTTCATTTTTTCTGATTTGTAGTTTCTTTTAGGTTCAAGTTCAAATTTTGATCATTCTAAAGATGAAACATCACCAACAATTCTACGCTACTATACAATGATCTCATTGACAGAGTTGAGAGTTCTTATGATACTCTGTAATATGAACTATTTTCTTCAACATAGTATTTATAAAGAGGACATTTTAGTGGACTGATCTTCATTGTCAAATCTTCCGCGATATGTTTATCTTTCAGCAACCAATTATATTAGTGTACCATATCATATAATTATACAACAATATCATACTTAATGAATTTCAATAAAGTAGGATATGTGTATCATATAACTATACTGATTATGAAAATAACATGCTATGCATGGACCCAATATTTATCTTTATTTTTTGTGTGATATATATATGTTTTTTTGATTGAATTGTGTGTAGCTTTCATTGATAATCAAAACGTTTACGAGACTAGACCGGCAACTTGGATAAGCTGCTCTTACATGGTTCCTTAACTATGTCTATTATAATCATTTGAAATAATTCAATAAGGATAAGTTTTCATCATTTGCAATGCCATCTTCCACTCTGCTAGATTTCTCCCTCGAATGTGGATATGCAACACCATTTCTTTTAATTCTTTTTCCATGTGCTACAACCTCTTTAGAATTGAATGCAGATCCGAGCTTTCCAAATTTGATTCACAACCAATGCAAATGCACAAGTTGCTATCTCTGCTAGTCCATCCCTTTTCCTTGCGTGCTTACTGATCCATCGTATTTCATCATCCCAGCTTTGCACTTGTCTGTTATAGCCCAATCGTAGCAGTACTCGGTTTCACCATCTTCTTGTTACATTGCACTCAAAGAATGGAAATGTTTCTATTGGTCTCCCATAGAAAGCACAATCAATAGGAACTCGTATGCCAATTCTCTGCAATCTCTCTACTGTTGCCAATCTCCTTTGAACAACTAGCCAAAGAATGAATTTATATCTTGAATGAATCTTTGGATGAGTGTTAGTAGTTTTCAGGCACCTTTGGAAGTTCTAGCCTCAAAGATACATACATCTTGTGAATGGAGTACTTTCCTTCAATTTTAACCTTCTCTAGTTGATGCTGCAGTGTTCCATCAGTATGTTGCCTTTCTATCAATATGCCTCTGGATTCTATCACCTTTCTTGCCACCTATGATGCTGTTTTGGGTATTTGGACTTGGATGATATCCATTTTCTTTTATATAGAAGCTACGTATCCATTGTACCCAAAGACAATCCTTCTTCCTATAAATATCCCACAATAGCTTCAAGATAACTGCTGCATTTCAAGTACATAAATTCATCACATATAACTCCCCTACTGTCCCTAGATAGCAAATATTTTTCCATGCCACCAATGCTTTCCTAGATACAGTCACCTCACCAGTCCACAAAAAAGTCCTGTATATTCTCTCTATTATCTTCATGACCTTTTTTGGGATGAGAAAGATCTGAGCTTAGTAAGTCTGTACTCCAAATAGGACTGCCTTTATGAGTTGGACTCTACCAGCATAGGATTAGCAATTTTGCTGACCAACACATGATCTTTGAGGTAATTTTTTCAATGAGGGGCATATATGCATTCATGTGTAGCTTCTTTGTTGCTAAAGATACACCTAGATACTTAAATGACATAGTACCTATATTGAACCCCAGAGTATTGACAATTTCTTGTTTTGAGTACTCACTGACCCCAACAATATATATTGAACTCTTGTCATTGTTAGCTTTAAGACCAGATGCTTCAGAGAATCTCAAAGAAGCCTCATGCATTAGTGTAACTAACCCAATATCAGCCCTACAGTACATCAGCAAGTCATCAGCAAAGCAAATGTGGATATTTCCCATCTTTTCACTCCTTAGGTGATAGTTGAAATCAACATTAGTGGCTAGTTGTTGGAGCTCTCTTCCCAAATATTTCATAGCTAGCACAAAGAGGTATGGGGAAATTGAATCCCCTTGTCTGAGTCCTCTCTTTGCTGGGAATGGTTTAGTAAGCCTATTTATAATCAGTGAATAAGAAACTGTGGACACACACTTCATTATCCAATTGACAAACTTTGCTAGGAATTCCATATCACTCAATAGTTTTTTTTTTTTTTTTTTAAGAATGCCCATTCCAAAGTGTCATAGGCTTTTCTTAGCTCCACTTTAAGCACACATCTTGGTGAGATCTATTTCCTCTTGTAGCTTTTGAATATTTCATGACTCACGAAGATATTGTCTACAATGCTTCTTCTTTCAATGAAAGCTGACTAAGCCTTTCCTACCAGTTCAGATATGACCAATTTTATTCTTCTTGTGATTACCTTTGAAATAATCTTATACAATGTAGTGCAACATGCTATTGGTCTGTAATCTTTCACCTTGGCAGGGGCTAGTATTTTAGGAATCAGTGTCACAACTGTGGTGTTGATGGCATAGCACATGTCCCCCGTCATAAAGAATTGTTTCACTGCTACAATTATATCTTACTGAATCTCATCCCAATTGTTAGTGAAAAATTCAATGGGGAACCCATCAACTCCAGGTGCTTTGTCCTTTGGCACAGTCTCAATGACCTCAAGAATTTTCTCATTAGTTACTACTTTGATAAGCTCTCTCTGTTGATCAATTTTGAGACATTTGCCCCCTCTAATTATTGAAGTGTTCAGGGCCTTCAGTGTAATAGGCTTGGAACCCATTAGGTCCTTAAACACAGTAATAAATTCATTTTCAACCTCTTTTGGTTCTGTTAGCTTGATCCCTACTTCAGTATAGATTGAGAAAATTGTGTTATGGCTATTCTTTATTCTTCATTGAGCATGAATGTATTTTGTGTTAGCATCTCCATGATCAATTCATACTGCCCTGACTTTCTGTCCAAGTGCTGCTTCTTCAACATTGCTCCATTTGTGAATATCAATTAAAATCTACTTTTCCTGTTCCATGAAGTTTTGATCCAGGTTGGTAGCTTGCAATTGATTTTTGGATAATATCCAGTCTTTCCCTCAGCATCTGTAGTCTTTGCTTATATGAGTCCATATATGCATTTATACTCTTACTCTGTGTTTTAAACTTCTTGAGCTTCTCCCATACCTGTTGCCTTGTGCAATCACTATGAGTTTCTCCTCAAGTCCTTCTCAGTATATTCTGGAAATCCAGATACTCCATCATGTTTGCAAAGAATCTAAAAGGCCTTGGATGACTATTGTGTTGCATCTTGCATTTTATTAGGACGGGTGAGTGATCCGATATAGATGAATTTATATATTCAGCTTCTACATTCCCAAACTGAGTAAACTAGTGGATATTCCCAAAAGCCCAATCAAGTTTTCTATATACCCTTATACTACCCTTTTGTTTATTACACCATGTGAAATGCCAACCTGTTGCTCTAATAGTGGTTAGTTACATTGTGTCAAGGATATTTTAAAAGCTCTGAATCTCCTGCTGTGTTACTAGATTCCCTAGCCTATCATTTTATCCTAACACACTATTAAAATCACCACTTATTTCCCAAGGCATCTGATGTTGCAGGGTAATATTCATCAAATCAGCCCACAAACTCTCTTTCTTCTGAACTTCATTCCTTGCATATACAATAGTAATATAAAGGCTAATTTGTGTAGGGTCCTCCACCATGGTGTGTATGTATTGTTCATGAATTTTTAAGATCTGGACCTTAAGATGTGATCTCCATAATATTCAAATCCTACCATTAGCTTCTTTAGTGTAGCTATGAGTACTTGCCCATCCTTGTGCTATCTTTCTTTTGATTCTGTCAGCTTTATCCTCCTTTACTCTAGTCTCAAGACATCCAAATATATCTACTTTATTTATATTGATAAAAAGTTTTATCTCTTTCTGTTTGTAGCCTTGGTTAAGGCCCCTTATATTCCACGTAAAGACGATCATATAGAATGGAATGGCATGGAATTGCTAGCACTTCTCTTTAGTCTTATTTCCTCTATGCTTCCCCCCTCATGTTACTTTCCAGCTCTTTGTCCTGGTTTAATTGCTTGAGTATCCAGTGCCTCTGAGTTTTCATTCACCACAGGAGCATTATAGTTATTAGTGTGAGTTGGCTTGCTTTTTGGCTTTCATACAGCTATAATTCTTGTCCTTCTCCCAGCAGCATGTCCTTTATTTTTGTTCTGCTTGTTTGGTCCCAATTGTATTTGATCATCCTCATGTGGTATCTGCATCTGTTCTTCCTCTGGTGTATGTTTATACCAGCATTTATCCTCTCTATGTCCTATTATAAGACAATGATTGTAGAATTTGGGTCTCCATTCATATTCAATGCTTTGTGTCCAAGGTCCATATGGTGTTTCTATCACTACATTATTTGGCAGGTCCTTCGATATATCAACCTCAATGAATACTCTAGCATAGGATATCTTTTCAGCTTTAACAGTAAATCCATCTTTATATAATGGCACCCCAATAACACTAGATACCTTACTTAATGCCTTCTCAGACCAGTACCCCCCCACAGGTAAGCTAGAAAATTTTACCCAAATAGGTATTTCTATGAAAATAGACCATGATAATAATTAAGGTATTAAATCATCTCACTAAGTGTAAAATAAATACCTGATAAATATTAATATTATTAATATTGATCAATTTTAAGTGATATTTGTAACACCCCTCATGTGCTTCGGAATGCCCCATCAGCGTATTTCTTGAATATCTCAAAAATCGTGCATGATCTCAAAAATTCAACTTCATATTCTTATTCATGGGGAATAATTGTGTGAGAAACGGGTAGCTCCCAAATTTTAGAAGACTCGTAGCGAAAAATAATTTTCGCAGCGGGAGCCAGAAACAGTGTGTATGAGCGCCCAGGGCATGACACGCCTGGGGCGCGACACATTGTTTCTTGAAGTGTGCGTCATGTACGCATCACACCTAGGGCGTGGACCATTGTAATTTTTTCTCTATTTTTCCTACTTCGTCTAAGGGCATTTTGGTAATAACCAAATGCCATTTAAACGTGAAATCCTCCATCCTTAGCTATTTTTCAACTTTAGAACTAACAAAATCCTCTCAAAACTTCTCCAAAACATTATCAAATTCCCCATTCAAATTCAAGGATTTCAAATTCAAGAACCCAACACAAACCTCAAGTCTTCCTCAACTCAATTACAAGAAAGTCTCAAGTTTAGGTATGTTGACTTCATTCATAGGTTCCTTCCACCCATGAAGCCAAGCCTTACCTCTTTATCCGATTTCATGATTTTAATGATGGATATTTTATGGGTGAACTCTACTATGCATTATAAACATGATTTGAGATTGGATTCTTCAAGTATTGATTAAGTATGCATGAATATCTATTGAAGCTATTTTCATGAGTTGATTTATGCTTATTGAAGCTATATACATGACATGAATTATGAGACTATCAATGATAACGAATTTCTAAGATGAATATCATGACACCCAAATGAGAGTTTTACTACTATGTTGGTGGGTTGATTTAAATGACCTCAAATTAAATTGATTTTACTCCTTCTTGTCCTATACTCCTAAATTGCATGATTTTGAGTATGTGTATGCATACCCACCATGTTAATCAAGTTTGCATGACTATGATTCTTATGTTGATAAAAGACTATTACATGAATAGCAAGACAAGTACTTCTATGGTGATTTATGAGTTCCCAGGCATGTATTAAACTCATGAAAAGATTCCATGATCTACAAGTGAATTGTTGAGCTCTTATTCTATGTTTTATTCTCATGTGAATTGTGAAGCCTACTAAAAGGGGTCATGAACCATGTTGTATGTCTCACTCTCTAGTACAAGACAAATGTCTACATGAAGGGGTTATGAACCATGTTGTACGCCTCACCCTCATGTATGACTTAATACCATGTACTATCCACTACCTACTAGAACGGTCATGACCCATGCTATATTCCTCACCCTCTAGCACAAGGTATTTGGATGAGCTATTCATGTCGCTTTATTGTGTGAAACAAGTTATGCAAGTATGATTATTCTCAAGCATGTTTACACCTTGGTTGTACATGTCATATTGAGCTCATGTTTATCGATTATGATTATGCACATCTTGATTATTATGCCTATGATTCTTGTTGTATTGCACCCCGCATACTTAGTACATTCCAAGTACTAACGCATATTCTATGCTACATGATATCACCATGTAGGGACCGGAGCTCCTATTGATCCTCCTCTATGTGGCTAGCCAGATCGTTGAAGTTAGCTTTTGGTGAGTCCTTATATTCGGGGACAATATCTATTTTCTTTCATGCCTATGTTAGTACTTTATCTACATTTTTTGATACTTATCTATGAGGGTGAACCCGGGAGATGTATTGGCCCCCGTCCTATCTACTAGTAGAGGTGCCGTTGGATATTATGATGGTTTGTATTTATGAGCTTGACTCCTTTTAAACTTATGCTATTATGAAGGATTCCCTTAGTCCCGCTTCTCTTATGTTCTATTATTACATGTTCGTTATCTTATTTTGCTTCAGCAACCAAGGATGTGTATGTGATATGCTAAGAGGCTTGTTTGGGGTTCCTTCGGGTTCCCCATTCGCCGTGTCACGTCGAGACCCTAGGCTTGGGTTGTGACAGTATTGATTAAATGATTCTAAATTTTTGCTATTAAATATTTTATAATATATATTTGTGTGGTAGTAATCATGTTTTCTTTTGTGCAAATATAATGTGAGAGGTCTATTGAGATGTCCATAACTAAAATATTTTTCATCATTGATCATTGATTTTTTTTAACTAATCAGTTACAAAATATATACAAATAGCTAGAACTAATGGATATGAATTTAAAACTAAAGGTCACAACTAAAGCAAATCTCATAATTTTAATAAAATTGTATGACTAATTAAATAAGAATAAAATTAAAAAATATTTTTTTACAAAAATGTCATTATTGAAGCAGACACGTTAACAAAGATATGCCAGCTTCAGCTTCAAACTGTCTCTTATATAATTAGAGAATGATTCTAACTTCCCAAATCAAAAAAAATTATTCATCACTCGAGTACCCTAGATTGTTTTTACGGCTATGCATAAAAAATAATTAAAATCTCATCAATTGATGGGTAAGGCAGTGCGACTCAATGCATAAGTATCCCATGTTAGCTGGGTTCAAGAAAGGATTGTAGTCATTAACTATCAACTTATATATTGTGACACCTCACATATTCTAGAAGGATTCAAACCATTCATCATAAGCATATAAGCTTGAATCAGGTGGTGTTCCACTTGCACATGTATGTCAAGGTTTATTTTTAAGTGTATGTACTGTTGGAAGTGGTTCAGGGTCATAAGGGATCGTCTTTAGTACTAAGTCGAGTTCAAAACTTTCCTACTAGATAAATTTTCGTATGACTTCATGTAAGGGTCAACTTCAAACGATCATATCTTTCTGTATATGAAAAATTAGGTAGTTTATGTCCGAAGCGTATGAATCTTCTTTCCAATACTATTCGCCTCAACTCAAATTCGATGTAAAAAGTTATGACTATTTAATTAGAGGCTGATTTTCACAAACTCAATTTATGAATAGTAAATTGAAGTACGTACTATAAATGGAGCTTGTGAAATCAAACTTAAAAAAGTACTCTTATGGTTTTATTTTTACATACGGACTCAACTACATATCGTAAGTTCAATAGCAGACCATAAACTGAGTCCATAGAACGAAGTCTTGAAACTTAATTATTTTTTTGTTTGATTTTCATAGATTCAACTATGATCCGTAAATCAAATCATGAGCCATGTAATTAGGGCTTGTGGAATAAACTTTTGAGACTTAGTTTTCAGAACTGAATTTCACGAATGGAATCTACAGTCCGCGAATTATCCCTCGTGAAATATTTTGACAATTTTTAATTGGAGTTATTTCAGTCTTTTTCTATTCTTTATAAGCTTGAACTTTGAGAATTATTGCACCTAATTGGGGACTATATCACGTAGTATTACCCCATAATATTTTTTTTATCATTTCTCTCCAGCCTTTCTCCTCGCCCATACCCAACCCCCAACCCCCAAAAGTATATATAGAGCAAGAAATAAGAAGAATAGGCCTAGGGTTTTAGCTTCTTCAAGAATTCTGTTTTCCTAGACATATAAGACTATCATAGTGAGGACTAACTTTTATCGTCACGCTCTATATTTATGATTTCAGTTAGTATGTAAGACCAATACTAAAATTTTTACCCCTAAAGTTGTATATGTTTGAGATTCTCTCCATATTCCTTTTGTTTTTTCTTGATTTCATGACAGAAATTTCAGTTCTTCACATTATTAATGATAATTGATTATTGTTTATGCATAATATACCACATGGACCTTTTATTTTATTTAAGAATGCTCAAAAATCATGACATAACATTTTTTACACATTATTTTTATGGTTAAGGTAAATTATGAGTCTTAAAGCAATATTTTAGAAACAGTTTTATGAAAGAGTGAATTACTTCAAAGTGCATTATCTTTTAGAAAGAAAATCATAGTCAGCTTTAAATAGAGCACATTCTACTTTAGTATAGTCTTTTAAAGCAAATTCACCATTGTAGTAATAAAGAAACATTTTTTAGTGTTAATTTCTCACAAAGATCATCAGTTTTCCTATAAAGTGAGATATTTTTTCTAAATGTGGTATCATATAATTATGAGCATTATTTTCAGAATTTTATCCAGTATTGTGACAATATTCTACTCTTGGAAGCAGAAGTGGAGAAAGGAATAATTATAGTGATAATTTGATTTTTTGTCACCATAGTATATAGGAGAGAAAATCGAATTTAATTCTTCATTTTTACAAAAACTTT
>JAOTQR010000007.1:174381-193532 GCA_025774065.1 Solanum ossicruentum | reverse complement strand
ATAGAGACCATAAAACTATCACTCCAAGTATCATAATTATGATCATTCAGTTTTTCAGTAGTTACTTGAAGATTTGGTGTAAGGCGACCGTTGAAGTATTTGACACACTAACTTTACTGGATTCTTCAGCCATTGAAAGAGGAAAAAAATAACTAACCAACAAATCCACAAACTAAGAGCAAGGACGCGCGTGGAGGCGCGTGGAGAAATATCCAGCGATGGAGTTTGAAGGGTTGGTCGGAAGGGGAATCCCACACTCGTCGGTGGTGGAATTTTTTCGATCGAAGGTGTGAATAGTGATGTGAAGATGAACAATAACCTTACGGCTCTGATACCATGTAGAGAAAAATAAAGAAAAAAAAGAACACAAATGATTTACGAGGTTCGGCAAGTGGTGCCTACGTCCTCGGGTTAAACTCTCTCTTTTTTGTTTCTTTAAGAGGTATGACATTAGGTCAATATATACAGGAGCTTGGGGCTCTATACAAGGCAGCTGAATATTTATAGAATATTTGATTGACATCGTATCCCTATAATTGATCCTATAATTCTTAAATCCCTATAATTAAGGATTCTAACAGAATCCCTATAATTAAGGATTCTAACAGAATGCCTATAATTAAGGATTCTAACAGAATGCCTATAATTAAGGATTCTAACAGAGTGCTACAAAAGTAGCATTAAAGCTCTTCTCAGTCTTCTATCTAGCATCGAATTCCTGTCTAGCCTTTATAATATCCTCTTTCAAGAACTCCCAGAAAGACAAGTAAAAGGGCATGGGAAAACCATCGGGTCTAGGTGCTTTCTCCTTAGCACAAAGTTTTAAGCAGCCTAAGATCTCTTCTTCCTCAAAAGGACTCTCTAATTCTATCTGCTCCTCCACACTGATGTTTGCGATCCTTGAAACTGTAGCTCAGGCCTCCACTCCTCTAGTTTTGTGTACAAACTTTGGTAGAAGCTTTTGATGGTCCCTTTAATGATAGAAGGATTATTAGTATTACATCCATCCACCATCAGAGACTCGATGGAATTGTTCCTCTTACGAGTAGTTGCTACTCTGTGGAAGAACTTAATATTTTTATCCCCTGCTTCAGCCACAAGACCCTTAACCTTTGCCTCCACCGTATTTCTTCATTTTTAGCTACTAGCTCATAGGTGATACTTTTATTGTGTAAGTATCATTCTCATGATCTATTTTTTACCAATCTGTTGTGAGTCTCTAGCAACCTTCAGACCGGTGCCGGAGTCGGAAACAGATTATCAAGGTGACAGCAGCAAGTCAGAGGAAAAAGCAAAAGGTCA
This sequence comes from Solanum ossicruentum, assembly GCA_025774065.1. Classification (NCBI taxonomy): domain Eukaryota; kingdom Viridiplantae; phylum Streptophyta; class Magnoliopsida; order Solanales; family Solanaceae; genus Solanum; species Solanum ossicruentum. The sequence continues at coordinate 192,230 of JAOTQR010000007.1, read as the reverse complement.
GCTATGTCTTTGTTGATGAATGACCTAGTAAACATGGGAAAGGAAAGGAGAAAGTGTGTGCCAGCTGTGTATCTGATGATGGCAGACCTAGTATACATGGAAAAGGAAAGGAGAAAGGACAGGAAATAAATGCTAGGACCTATGGTCATACAAATGAGACAAAATTTTCGGAAACTTTCCATGTGGAAAGAGAAGAGGGTCCCACTTGAAGTTGATGGATGAAAGGCCTATTTTGAATGAGCTTCTTGACCGAATTAATGGAAAAAATATCCGAAATCATTTGGGCCTTAAAATGTCCAAATATTTTACTGAGCCTTTTATTGAATTTCAACCTTTATTGGGATCTTCCTTTAATTCAATTGATCACTCTACCATAGTTGGTGACATGGAAGGATGCATGCGCATGGGAGGGGAGCTTTTGTGTACGCCGAAAGACTCAATGCAGATCGCAAAATCCTCTAAGGATGACGAGCCAGTGTAAGGTGATATATAATAACATGGAGATGGAAAGTTTTGGTGGTGATGAGTCTATGGAGCTATTGGAAGAGCCAGTGGAGTTTTTGCACGAACCCAGGCCCTTAGCAATTGATGACAGTATATCTAAGGAGGGTTTTGAGCTATCTTGTGTGGACTTTTCATTTTTGCCGCCGAACCCGTCTCGACGCGGTACTGGTGTGGGGTGCATCTTGGATTCAGTCAATTTCAGTCGGATACTTTGACCAGACTCGAGAACAATTTTGGAGAAGAAGAGAGCAATTTTATTCATAAAGTCGATGATATTTCTCTGACAAACTTGATAAACAATAACTAACAGAAGTTGCAGCCAATCGATAAGGACTTCGCCAGCGACAGGGACTTCGCCAGCGACAGGGACTTCGCCATCGATAGAGACTTCGCCAGCGACGTCTGCAGATTAGAACTTGCAGACTTTGCCGAGAAATATTGTCTTGGAAAAGAGGAGCTTCAGCAGCGAGGAGTTTTCAATTTTTAAGCGAAGAAATCAAGAAGAAAGGGAAAGGTCGAGAAGAATGGGAAAACTGAAAAGTGTAGACGCGTGAGGCTATCAGTGTTGGAAGTTGGAACTTAAAAATGTCTTTTTTTAAATTAGTGGTCAATTGATATAGGTTGGGCTTTATCAGCCCCAACATGATTAATAAAATTATTTTATTTTATTATATATTATAAATATAATTAATTTTAAATTACTGAAAAAAACTAGTAATGTTCTAATATTTCAATGTAAATTTTGATTTATGGACATATATTTTGATATATTTTTATAATATTGAATTTTTTAGCTGAATCCCCGTAGCCGTATCCATACTCGGATTCGTACCCCCGAATCTTAAAATTTAGATTTTGCAATAACCCGTCCTCCTCTCTTTGAAAGAAGGGGCGCTTTCGGTTCTGTCGGTGCTTGAAACAATTTTGTCTTCTCCATATTACTATATCTCCAGAGTCAATAACACCTGTTCTACTTTTGGAAGACTCTGTGTTATATCACCAGATCTCGATTTTTCATATATAAATGTAACTAATGTATCTCCTTCGTAAAGGGTTTCTCCATAATGGCCATGAACAGTTGCTCCGGGGTGGGCCAAATAAGGCTGGAACGGAGGGCTTTCCCCCCTTCCGCCCAATTCTTTGGTCTTAAGAACGCTGGTTTTAAGTATTTACTTAATCTTGTTAGGTATAGGTGCTTTTCTTCTAGTATTCAAGGCTCTTTATTTTGGGGGCATATATGATACCTGGGTTCCGTGAGGGGGAGATGTAAGAAAAATTACCAACTTGACCGGCCTCTAGTGAGTTACAGACAGAGTTCAAAAAGGTCAAATCTTTGATGATTCCATCTGACTCTCGGATTCGCACCCGTCTCGTACACCTGCACCTGTCCGAGCAACATAGGTTTTGAGTCTCAAGCAATATTGAGATTTCATGCCAATTTAGTCAAATTAAGCCAAATGTTTGGGGTGTGCACAAAGGGCTATGAAAGAGAGTTGTTCTCATTAATAAGCAGAATGGGACAGAACCACAGGGAGGATCAGAGCAGCAGAGACAGAAAAAGCAACACAACCAACAAATCAGTGCCAAAAGAGTTGAGGAATCTTATTTTAAATATGAAATTCAAAGAAGGGGAGCGTCAGAGCAGAGGGAGGAGATTATCAATTGTGGAATACTGAGGGTAAACATAGTTTCCTGGAATGTAAGGGGCTTAAACAGTGAAGGGAAGAGGACTTTTGTCAGAAACCCGATTACTCAATGGGGGCAGATGTGTATATCCTTTTGGAGACTAAACTACAGGATAATATTAGTATTCTAATTCATAGCATTTGGTACAGCAGATGGTTGGGGTGAACTTCATGTAGAGGCACAGGGGTCTAGTCACTAGTGGAGGTATTTTAATGATGCGGGATAAAAGAATATGGGAGGGGGTAGTGGTGGAAGTAGGATCACAATGCATCTCCTGCAAATCTTTTCTTACCAGAATCAAGAATTTTCCTGATTTCTGATAGCAGTTTATGCTAAGTGCAAGAAAATAGAGAGGACAGAACTGTGATGTGAGTTGGGTGCTATGAGAAGTCTGTGTGAAAGTCCTTGAGTAGTATGGGGGGATTTCAGTGTCATCAGATACCTGGAAGAAAGATTCAATTACTCTAGGATTAATGGTGCTATGACTGAGTTTTCTGAATGCATTGAGGAGATGGAATTAGTAGACCCTTCTTTATTTGGAGGGTCTTACACTTGGATAAGAGGGAAAGGGCACCAACAGCTTCCAGAATTGGCAGATTCCTAATGGGAGTAGTTCACTCTTATCAGGCAATCCACAATGCCCAAGTTAGGATCTGACGACAACCCCATTCTACTAACATGTGAGAATTTGAAATTTCAAGAAGTCATACTTCAAATTCGAAAATTGGTGGATGAGAGTGGAAGGATTTAAAGAAGAGGTGAAATTGTGGTGGCAGTCTTTTGTAATAACTGGAACCCAGGTTTTGTTCTGGCAGCAAAACTCTTAAAAGAAAAGATGAAGGAATGAAGTAAGAATAAGAGAAACAATTGTGAAGCACAGGAGGAGGAGATTATGGAAGAGCTGGCCAAATGGGAAGCTGTGCAGGAACAAGGAGTGCTCACTGAGGAGGAGATCCAACAGAAAAGAAAAAAAACTTTTTTATATTCCTTGATTAACATACAGCCCATGAGAATGATACTTATACAATGAGTCCTAAGACTACATGGAAAGACAATATAACATAATCAATCACATCCAATACAATATCATTCTACTCCTATAATTAAGCTATCAGTACCAATCAACACAACTACAATTTGATTATTGTAGTACTCAACTAATGTGTTTATTATGTTCTAATTTTCCATAAATTGTGCACTCCACTTCAAAGAAGAGCTCACTTTACTTCTTGCTTTTCACTTCAATTACCATAGATCTTGTTGCTTTTTTGTGCTTTTGCTTTTAAAAACAGTGATGTTTATAATGTTAATATTTGCCTCTAAATTGAGATGCAGATCGAAGCCAGGGACCCTACCAGTGGTGCTTTATATTATTATAATGGAAGTACTGGGAAAAGTCGGTGGGAAAGACCTATTGAGGCTCCTGCACAAGTTTCTGGGGTGTGTTCAGGACTTCCTGAATATTGGCAGGAGGTTCTTGATGAATCAACTGGTATGCTATGTATCATAACTTTGCTTGCTGTTTACTTGCTTCATGTTATTTGTGGATGGAGAAGATCAGATTAGAACACTCAGAACTTAACTAACAGAAAGAAATTGAGTTAAAATTGATAATTTTTATTGATCATTCATTTATTTTCTCCTTTGTAGGCTGATCCTTTTTAATGAGAATCCTAATGTTGCTTTTCTCAAAAGATTTTTGCTTCCCCCTTTTTGGATAATTGCTTTTGTCAGGCGCGTTCCATCCTTTAGATACATAATTTAATGAAAATGACCTTTTCAATTAGATAAAAAGTAAAAAGGATAGACGACATGATCATTCTCAAAAAATGTAAAATAGGGAAGCCTATGGTAATGTTTCGTTGTTGATAAATGTAGGACCTTATATAAAAAGAAAAAAAAATAACAATAAAGAAAGACAAAGGGTGATTTGGGCTTACAAATAATTGGAGAGTAATTTTCCTGAACAATACATTGGAAAGTTCTTAAATCACAATGGTTGTGAAAAAGTTGATAATATAAAAGGATCTGGAGAAAGAGAGAGAATCATTTATTTCTACTAAAAATGAGGCCTGATTGCTGGCAAGTATGCAACTCAAGTGAAGAACTATACAAGAATAATTTGGGACCCAAGCCAGGAACAACAATCAGTAGCTTCTCCTGACCAACCATACCCAAATCAATATCAAAGTGGTCATTCATTTGTAGGTTACGGCAAATGAAATCATTAGTAACTGAATAAGAGTGTCATATTGGTACAGAGAACGATATTTGTATGTTTGAAGCTCTTTGACATGAATGGAAGGACCTGGAGATATAGCTGAATGATTCTAGACCAATCACAACCCTCTTTCTTTCTTTCTTTTTTCTTTTTTGATAAAGAGACCAATCCAAATGACAAGAAGATTCCCCAGTATAATCCCACAATGTGGGATCGGGGACGATAGGGTTTATGTAGACCTCACTGTTTCCGATAGACCCTCAGCTCAATTTAAATATAGTCCAAAGCAGTCTAGAAAAAGTGATACAAGTACAAGAAAATACCAGATAGTAACAGAAACACAACTAGTAATAGGAAAATTACCACAACAAAATAATATTATAGTCGAAGTACAATGAAACAACTACTATTAACAGAAATCAAAGCATATGCTACTAGTATGGACGGATAACATGACAACACACTGTTCTCTACTGACTTTTTACCCGAATCCGTGTCCTCTGCAACCTTCTATCAAAGGTCATGTACGCGGTAAGATGGAATCACGCCATGGTCTTGTCTAATGACCTCTCTCCAGTATCTTCTATCTACCACCTCTCCTGAAACTATCCATAGCCAGCCTCTCATACCTCCGACTGGAGCGTTCCTTACAACTCCTCTTCACATGCCGGACCATCTCAATCTCGCTTCTTGTATCTTGTCTTCCATAGAAGTTACTCCCACCTTGTCTTGGTCTTGGATATCCGCATTTATAATGCCAATCCTCATATATGTATAGGTAAGCTATGTTGTTTGGACCTTCCAAAAACGCTAGCGAACATGGGCCAGATCCTCTAGGTGGATTGTTGAATGCTTTTGGAGGATCTGACACACAAGGGCAGTAGTTTTTAAGTGTGACCAGCACAACATATAAGCCTTTATTTTCTGTAGATTCTCCACAATTTCAGCTTCAATGATATGGTATGTTTTGCTAGGTTTAGAGATTTAGTATTCTTTTTTCCTTTTTTTTTTTTGGCAAGTAAAAACAAAAGGCCCTGAAGTGCTTTAACTGTAAATCTAGGGACTAAAGTTGTGATAATTCTTAAACACTTGAATGTGAAGTACAATGTTACTCAGAGCATGAGGCACAGATGAAAAACACAAATTGATAAGTTGGTTTGACCTTTAGGGACCTACTGCCGTCATCTTGATATTCTTCTTTCCCTTATCCCTTTTCCAAAATCCCCCCAACCCCTATTGGTGTAATTATGTCCTGATATATTAAGGTAAAAAAGCTGTGGTTTATGATTAGAAATAGTGGAAGGTGCAGTAACGCTTGGAATGAGCACATGCTGATTTTTTAAACCCCTAAATCCATAGGTCCTGTTACATTTCTCCTTTATCGTAATGGGGCTTCTCCATTGTGTAATTGCTAACTAGGCATGCATTTACTACTGCTGGGATCCTTGTGCATCATAGGTTTGACATGCCTCTTTTTCATTCTCCTTTTGAACTGGTAAGTAGTGTAACTAGTAGTACATTGTGTTCCTTTGCAGCTAGACAAATGAACAAAGAGGATGTCATCTAGGGTATTAGACTTAGCTGGTCACAGTTTTGATTTTTATTGGGTTCTAATCATCAAAGCAATCCAAGTGCAAATTTTGTTGTTTTGAGTTCTTCAGATTTCATGTCATGTTGAACCTATGTTTTATATTATTCAAACTGTTTGCAGGTCAAAAATATTACTATAACTCACAGACTAATGTATCACAGTGGGAACATCCTTCTAACCCACAGCAGGTTGCCATTCAGCACCATGATAGAGCAGTCACCAACAATGCAACTAATGTAACTTGGGTTGACCAAGCTTCCACATTCCAGAGATGCATAGAATGTGGTGGATGGGGTGTGGGCCTTGTACAGTCATGGGGTTACTGCAAACATTGCACTCGGTATGTTGTCATTGCATACATTTCTCTTTTGACCTTTTTGTGTTTACTTATCTTGTCTTTGTTTCCGCTGCATATGAGTACTTTTGCTTGAGTAAGATTTCAACAGAACTTAAACTTATAGTATGGAACTTAAACTTATAGGGCTTTCTTGTTTTTGCCCCTTTTTTACTCGTCAACTTACTGCACTGTCTGTATGTGTAGTCCAACATCTACCACATGCAGTTGACTTAAGCGGGTCTTTTAGTTTAGTGTTTTTGGTTCGATGAAATAATTAGAGTATCCAATCAAAACCTAAAGGGAATGGTAGAGTGGATCGTGATATTACTCCAGCAATCACAGACAAGTGTATTTTCTAGCACCCTTCTATATGTGTAACTCAGTCCTAGAGTTTACACATGGATTGAGGACCTCTATTTGTCTTTTTCTTTTTCTTTTTTTACTGTAGAGTTTACCTGATGTAAAGAGAGATCAAATTCATCAAGCTAAAGAGTGGGCCTTGAGCTGAGAGCAGTGTTATCAAAAACGCCCTCGAAGCGAAGCGAGGCCTTTGTGCTTTTTAGATCTCAAGCTTGAGGCATTTGAAAAAGCATGCTTCACCCTTCGAAGCGCTGAAGCGAGAAGCACTGACGCGACGCTATTTTAGTTTAGTTTTTGTTTTAATGCTTAATAGTTTTGAAATTAGTTTGACCTACTATCGGGGCTTTCTACTTCTACTTCGCAACATCTCGTCTGCTTCTGCAAGTTTCAGGTTTCTTCTTATGCATCTGCACTCTGCAGTTCTGCAGTTTTGGTTCGTAGTGTGTAAATTTTTTGTTTCAGTGACGTCACTGTTTTTCTGATTCGTGCTTGTAGTGAATAGTACTCTGTTTAGTGTGTAAATTTTTTGTTCAGTGATGTACTTATGTTATTTGCTATATGCAATTTGACTATCTATTTACTTTTTAATCTAAGTTGAAACTTGAAAGATTTGCTTAATATGGTACTTCTATTGAGTTCTTGATGGTATATCTATGTATATTTCATATATTTTTATTTTATACTAAATAGCGCTTTTCTTAAGCGCGCCCTTCGCTTCACACTTCTCGCTTCTGTGAAGCGAGACCTCATCTCTTTTTTCCACTTCTCGCTTCTCAAAACACTGGCTGAGAGAGAAGAGAGAGTCGACTTAATATGCTAAGGACTGGAGCAAAGGTAATGGCTTGATGAGTTGAGTTGCTAGAAAAGCATAGAGCAACATAGTTGGTAGAGAGAAGATGGTGTTGCAAATGGGCTTACCAAAGTTTGGCTATAATACCATGTGAAATGTATGAGTAATTTTTCTAAGCAGCAGTAGCTTAATGGGTGGAGTAGCCCATCACATCGTAAATCCTTTTTGAGACTCTTGCAGAACAAAAGAACAATCCTATTTTCTAAGAGATTCTTTTCAGCAAACGAAGTATTCAGCTGTCAGGTGTCATATGTCTCAGAAGAGTTCAATGAAAATTGATCACTTATTCCTTCACAATTCAATAGCAAAAGATCTTTGAAACATGTCTTTCGTGATTTTGACAAAGTTGGATCATGTCACTCAGTATAAAAGATGCCTATGAAAGCTGGAGTTCATGGAAAGTTGGTAAAGCCATCAAGAAAATCTGAATTATGGTGCCTGCCAGTGTAATCAAAAGGAAAACACGCAAAAAGTTCTAAAGTCTGTTGGGGCTTTAAGCATAAATAAAGTGTGAGCTTTCATTAGAGAAGGCCCCACGGGTGAAAGAAAATACAAATGTAGATGTTTATTCCAAGACTAATAATTGTAAGCATGAGTGACAAATATGAACAAAGGAAGTGAAAAAATTGCAATAAAATGAAATATCAATTACTTAAAGTCACCTCTAGCAAGAAAAAGTATGTCTTGGAACCTTGATGACGACACTGAAACACACATTTAGCGAGGCGAAGCTCAATACATTTTTTGAGCCTTGGTTTAGAGCTTAAGCGCGCCATTGACAACACTGATGCCTGGAGGTATATTTTTGTGCGTACATGAAAATTGCAGATGTTTCATTTATGGAATCTCAACTCCAAACAGGTATATTTTTGTGCTTATGGACATGAAAATTGCAGATGTTTCGTTTATGTAATCTCAACTCCAAATCACTCCTTGAAAGCTAGATGTTCACTTAGTCTGTTTAGCCGGTCCATTCTGGCCCTTATAAAGACTGATCGTAGTTTTTTTTTTCTAAGCTTCCTTGTTTTAGGCCATCTCAAACGCACTCTTTGTTTCTCTCCAAATATAGAGAATAGAGAGTATTCGGAGACAGCAACTCAAATCCAATTCTCTATTTTGCTCTCTGAAAAGGAATCTTTTTATCTCTCCTCAATATTTTATTATTATTTTTATTATCATATTTCATAATATAAGTTCTTTCTTTTTCTCATATAATCTTCATATAATTTAAAATTTTATATTTTTCAAATTCGTTATTTAATATAAAGTTATATTTTTTTCTAAATAACATAAATTGCAAGCAAATATTGTATATTATACATATTGATGGACAATTCAAATAAAAGTGAAATCATTGAATGAAATAATTTTACATAATAAATATTACATCATTATAAAATTTATTTTAAATGACTACACAAATACTCAACTTTCAAGATTACTATGCTGCTCCCATAAATGCTCAATTAGTGCATTACGGAGCTCAAAATGAGCATTTTTGTCCTTAATTTTTTTTATGTCTAGCTAAAAATTGTGCATTCTTTACAGAGTGAAAAATAGTTATAATTTTAATTATATGTTTAAAGTGACTAAATTTTTAAAAAAAATTAAATTAGAAAAACTATTTCTTTAGAATGAAAGTAGTATACTTGTCAATAATATAGTTTTAGATGCTATATTACATTAGAAAATAATAATATTAAAGACTTAGTTAATGGTCTTATATAATAGAAATAAATAATATTAAAATAATTTTAGATTGAAGTGATGAAAGTTTTAAGAAAAATAAAGTAGAAGGAGATGGTTTTAGCATAATCTCTTTTGTATTGAGGGTATGTTAGCTATAAAGGAAAATGTTTTCAGATTTTGGAAAATATTTTCTTTAGGAAAACAACTTCTTTAAAAATGAGGAAAATGACAGTGGAAGTATGGTAAGGAAAACAGAGGAGGAGCAGAGAATCATGCACTATGGAGAGGGTGATAGTGCGCAAATATGTATTTATGGAGAAGGGTGGGGGTGGAAAGTTAGAAACACTACTTCTCCATTTGGGTGCAAGCTGTGGAGAAATGTCTTGAAAAGCTGAGAGGAATTTAGTGATAACATAACTTTCAAGGTAGGGGGCGGGAGAAAGCTTATTTTTTGGGGCCACAAGTGGTGCGGGAATCACTTTGAGAGACACCTATCCAAACATCCATAGTACTTTATGCCAAAAAAGAGATGACAGTCCAAAAAATTCAGGAGATCCAAGAAGGAAATGTTCTTTGGGATCTTGAATTTAGGAGAAATTTCATGATTGGGTGATGGATGAACTGCTAAAACTTGCTTGAGGTGCCTACAAACAAACTCTACCCTCAGAAATTCAGGATTCTTGGAGATGGGAGACAGGAGTTAGGCAATGGTCGTTGTTTCTCAGTAAAGTCTAATCATGCCTAGATTCTCACAGGAGATGAGATGATTTTCAGGCATGATGCAGTTTGGATTTGAAGGAAGCTGAGAAAGGTATGTTTATTCGTATGGATGGCAACTAGAAGGACAATTTTGATGATCGAGAATCTGAGGTAAAGGAGGTTCACCTATGTCAGTTGGTGCTTTATGTGCAAAAAATGAGAAGAGGATTTGGATCACCTTCTACTACATTATCAGGTTGCTTCAAGGTTACAGTTCGTGATTCTGAGATGGTTTGAATTCTTGTGGATCATGCCAGAGACATTAGTTTAGTTGCGCTTTTAGAAGATCGAAGAGAAGGCCTAGAGCAGGAGACATTGCTCCATTGGTTCTTTTGTGAGTAGAATTGTGAGAAAGAAATAGAACTCTTGAAGGAGTTGAACATGATTTTATATATTTGATTAATAGCCTTTTATCCTATTTTTATTTTTAGTGTACCCATGAGAATCTTACTTGTGCGGATGCATGGGTGTCCATTTTAGAGAGCCATTTGTTTTTGTAAGCTCTCTTTTTTGGTACATTACTTGTATAACTGAGCTTTTTCCCTTTTGTTAAAATAAAATTATTCTTTACTTGGTTAAAAAACAAATTCCATATGTGGCAATTCAATCCTTCCCATCCTATAATAAACCAAATCCAACTCCAGCCCCCATAGCCCCCAGGTTCACCGCCCTCAAACTGCTACCCCCTACCTCCATCCCAATAGTATTTCCCCAGAATTTATATAAATGCTTTAGAAATAAATAAATATTTTCTGCTTACTTACCAAACACTAGAAATTTAGGAAAATTACTAATTTTCCAAGAATTTCTAGAATTAGACCCCATTTGAGGGGGCATTTTGTAGACCTTAAATAAATAAATAAAAGTATTCCTTCGGTAATAGCTAACATTTGAAGTAGTGGTTTGCTCAAATATAACCAATCATAATTGTCTAGGATGCATCATTCATCTGAAGGTTGATATTGTTCCGAATGCAGAGTTCTCAAGCTTCCTCAAAGCCAGTATTTGTCAGCAAATTTGGAGAGAGACCAACAAACTTCTGGGTATGCAGGTGCCACAGAAGACTCTGACAAAAAGTTCCAGAGGCAGAGGTATGCTGTCTATTTGCATATCAAGTCAATATAATTTTAAACATCTTTACTGGTACACATTGGTCTTGTTTAAAGAGAGCCATGCAATTCTTGGTTCTGCTTACTGTTATTAAGCCTCTCCTTATCCCTTTTTCTTTCCTAGTTGTTTGTTTGAGAGGAACTAAGCCAGAGAATATTAAAGTTAAGCATCACATCCTCATTCTGCACAGTTGATGTCTCACTAGTTTCTGATAGTCTTCCTGATATGTATGCATCCCACTAGGAATTCAGTCCTTGATGTTGCATTAGTCCTTTTTGTCTATGATAATAGATGCTTTCTTTTTGTCATGGAATCCATGTATGTTAGTTTTGCACTTTAGTAGTAATGCATCATCATGCCAGTTGGTGAATGAACTAAATTGTTTATCCTTCTAAACATTAAATTAAAATGTTTTTATCTCTACATTTTCCCTTATTACTTATTTGGAGCTTATGTTGGTAAATACAGTATTTATAGATGAGAGTGGAAGTAATTTTCTTGAAAAAGTTTTTACAAAAACTAGCCATATCTCTTGTTTATCATGATGAATTCTCATACTTGTTTTATTACCTCTTGGGGTAAGCAGTTTGCCCAGTGAATGATGAATAATATAGATGATGTCACCAGTGGAGCGAAAAGGTGGAGCTCAGAGGAGAAGTAAAAAAAGAAAAAAGAAATTTTAAAAGAAAGTAAAATAATTAACTATCATTAAGACTAGCTTAAGGGGAAACTGTTCACTGCACTAATGAAACTAATTGGGAATTCTGTTTAACCAATTTCATGCACATAGATCAAGGAGGCAAAAGGAAAGGATAATCTTTTTAATTTTCAAAAGTCAATTATCTGATATTTAGACTGCAGGTCTAGTTTCAAACCACCAATGAGTAAAGGCAACAAAAAAGACAAACGGAAACGCACAAATGATGAGGATGACGAATTGGATCCTATGGATCCAAGCTCCTATTCAGATGCTCCTAGGGGTGGTTGGTGCGTATTCCAAGGCTGTTTCCCTCTACTGCTTGTGTTCCACTTGCATGGCTGTGCATTTTGCAGGATTTAAGTAGTTCTGAAGTTAATACTGATGGTTTCTTTTATTGCTGACTCTGTAGGGTTGTAGGTCTCAAAGGAGTGCAACCACGGGCAGCAGATACCACTGCAACGGTATGCCGACTGCCTTTCAAGTTAATCAATAAGGCTTAACTTGTCTGAACTTCTATATATTATGTTCATTTTTAAGAGAAACATTCTTAGTTCATCGCAAGAGATGATGATATACCCTATTGATTCATCAAAACTTCTAGATGCCCTCAAGAAGAATGTAATCCCGACTTTCACAGAGGAAGTAAAAGAGAAAAAGAAAGAACCTACAAGATTGTTGCCTGAAAACTGAAGAATCCCATTACGATACTATATGTACTGGGATGCTTCTATGACAACTAATTCTACCATAAGTGATCCATTACTCATGTGCCCTTGTTTCTGTTCATCATGGAAAGAGATAACTCCTGCCACATTGTAAGGAGAAAAGCGTAAAAAACACTTAATTCAGCTAGTTCTTTAAGCACAAATCCCAATTAAAATACAGATTTAGTAAATATATGAGAAAATGAAGAATAGTTTCAAATATATGTGTTAGAAGAAAAATAATTTTCTCATAAAAGAACTCAAAACTACCATAAGTGAAATATGTGAATTTTAGCAATCATATCAATTGAGTTGAAAAATCATTTCAAATTTATGTTTCGTATTTTAGAAGATGCAGTTTAAGCTTCCCATCATTTGTAGTAATAATTCTCTTATGGTGAATTTTTAATTTTTATTTCTAATCAATAATTTTGGGGCTGATTTATTTGAGTTGAGAGTCTTTAGGAAACAACTTCTCTATCTCTATGAGATAGTGATAAAGGTCTGTGTACATTTTACCCTCCCCAGACCCCACTTGTGAGATTTCACTGGGTATGTTATTGTTGTTTGTATTTCTACTCACTAACTTATTCATTTATAACACATTTTATCCTTCAATATATTACTTCACCAACAACAGTTATTGTTTAGTTTCGCTTTCTTCGGTACAGATTTGCTGTTAAGACACATGCTGTAATGGTTTGGTCACATTAAACGGCTGCCTAACCGGCTGCTCTTAGCTTCATTGCTTAAATACTCTCCAAGCAAACCTATAAAAACACTACCTACCTTACACCATTATCATCAGTAAAATGACCATATCAACAAAAGTGAGATCAAGATACCTAGTAAAATCCCACAAAGTAGGGGGATTAAGTGCATTTTGAGTGCATTTCCATACTTGACAATTGTTACATAGAAAAACGACTATATATGGGGACACAAGGTATGCTACATCTACTGTCAATCACCCTTTCTTCTTCCTTTGACTCCACAGATATACATTTGCATTAAAATAGTATTCTATGTTTGCATGTTCAAGTTGCTTAGCACATTCTCTCCTGGTGGTGGGAAGAAAGAAAGAGAGAAAAAAGGAAGAGAAGGTAGTGGAGGTGATTGTGACAATAGTGGCGGGCAGAGGAAAGGAGGAAGGAGGAACAAAAGGTGATTGGTGGTAGAGGTAGTGTTAGTGGCAGGGAGAGAGAGAAGGAACCAAAAAAATTTTAAATACTCAAAATTAAGGAAAAGGTCAGATCTGCCCCTGAACTATGCAAAAGTTTCATATTTGGCCTCTGTTAAAAAAGAAACTAAGCCTTAATTGCAGGACACATGACATCACCATTGCTAAGCTTCTGCTATTTGAAAATAATGACAAATTTAGCCCATTTTAGTAATGGAGAGGGCAAGTTTGACCCCAACTATTAACAAAGGGTAAATCTGTTCCATTTCGCACCCTTCAGGGGTAAATATTGACTTTTCCGTTATAATTATTTTTAAAAATAATGGAAATGATCGTAGCATTCTTGGGCATAGCAAATGGAGGTAAATTTAGAAATAAATATATTTATAACTAACTAATCTTTAATGAGAAGATTCTTTTTACTTTTTCATATACATGAATAGCATAAGTAATGTATAGTGCAACTTATTTGGATCCAACAAGACTGTTCTATTTTCTTGTAATCATATGTAACTTGTTATGGAAAATTACTTCTTGTAGGAGATAATTTAGCATGTCGGTATAAAAAAACACACATTATCGGTACATAGAGTTTTAGACTAGTTTTTAAAGTTCATTAGTTGATCAAGGTTTAAAACTTTTCCCAAATTGTTTTACTTTTCTCCTCTATGGCTGTGTACCTGAAAGCAAATAATATTTGATTGTTCTAGTTATGAGATTTCTTACAATTTGAGATCGCAACTACTCCAAAAGTTGATACGGATAGATCCAGTAAAGAATGTCGTAAGAGAATAAAAAAACATGATCAAGTTAGGTAAAGTTTTATTCACGAGTGGCATTAAAAAAAGAGTTCACACTTTCAAATTTAAATTGATGTACTTCGACATGTCTTCATCCTCTTTATAGGTTATTCATATATAGTGATCCTGGTCAAATACTTTTAAGCTTTTTGAATGGTCTAAATTTTGCTCTTTAGCGGTAGCTGCTATCCCATAAGGTAAAAGTGCCGCTTTGATAATGACGGTAGGAACGAGACACTTTTTAAGAGAGGGTAAATTGCTCCATTTCACATCGTTTAGGGGCATTTTGACCCTTTACACTAGAATGGAAAAAGTCATCGCAACCTTTGTTTTGAAATTATTTCAAGTGATACTTACAGAGACTTACATTTGAAACTTTTAAATTTGAATTCTCTGTTAAAGTCAAAATTTTCAACTCAAAATTAACTCTTTATATTTCAAATCATGTGTGATTTTGTCAATAATGTGATGGTTTAAGGGATTGAGCCATACGAGTAAGAACCTTGAGATCCCAGGCTCGAGCAGTGACACCACTCGGTGCAAGCCCATTTTCTCCAACCTTAGTGGGTGGGTCTACCTGCACCTTTGCTTGTGATTATATCAGTAGTCTGACAGATTGATCAAGGTGTGCACAAGTTGCCTCCGAAACTAATGTCATTGGAAAACCACCTTCAAATGCTACTCTAGCAGATGCCATACAACAATCTGTTCAAGCATTCCTCCTTTAAACTCCCTACTGGTTAAAATTGGTCAAGTTTTTCGGTGATAGGAGTAGATGCTTTACTGAACTCATTCTTTTGCTTTCTTGCTCTTCAAATAATAGGTAGGTTTCTTTCGTTCCAAGCTGAATTTGGTTTGCCGTATTTCTTGTTACATTAGCTGGGATTAGGAGCTTCTCTGAAACATTCATAGGCCATATCCTTGCCTTTTCTTTAGGCATTTGGAATGCTTGACATACACGACCATGTCTGTCTAATTTTGCTCACATATTGGACCAGACAGGTTTTATATAATTGTAAAACTTCAAAACTTTTGATGAGGGATCATATTTTGCTTTGTAATTATTAGGTGTTTCATCAGCACATAATCAATCAAAGAAAAAGGAATGCAGAAAAAAGACACTCCTAATGGAATTTCTTGCTGTTTTGTCTGTCCTATTTTGCAATTTCTTGAGAACTTCCTCCATGTGTGTCCATAAAAATTGGTGGATAGGGATACATCTTTGATGTGTGGGGGAGCATGCCATCAGTTGTCAATTTGTAACATTTCATTATTGAAATATTGATATCTTTTAGTGTCATTGGCTAAAATCAATCACGGGGAAAATTATGTTCAAAAGTAAAGTAGTCAATTGAGATTACCATTTGCACTAATCTTGATTTGGTTTTTATCTTTAATGAAAGGTATGTAAAATAGTCTTGGCTCTCTTTATAGGGTTTATCCTTCTGTTGCAGACATCAGTGGCTTCCTCGTGTCCAATTTCCTGCTAAATAAATATGCTTTTATAACCTACCGGTTCTTCATATTTCAGGGTCCTCTCTTTCAGCAGCGCCCTTACCCATCTCCTGGAGCAGTCTTGCGTAAAAATGCTGAAATTGCTTCTCAAAGGAAAAATACTAAATCGCATCTTACCCCTATATCCAAGAGAGGTGATGGTAGTGATGGACTGGGTGACGCTGATTGAAGAATTTAAGCCATTGTGTTATATTTATTTGCTTAAAGTAAGTACAACCCCATCAGACAATTCTCGACATTGTCAGTTTGAACTCAGTTACTGCATATTTTTAACTGTCAAATCATTTTTCTTGTTTCAGGGAAGATTCACAGAAAAGGAACTTTTCCAGTTGAAGTTGCTGCACCAAGGCACTAAACATTATCACGCTCTAATCATAGAGGCTGTAAGATCAGGCTTGGATGAGTATGCGCTAAACACTATCGCATTCTAATTATAGATGCTGTAAGATCAGGCATGGATGAATATTCTTCTCGAAGTTCCCAACATACTGCTGAAAGAGTTCCATCTGAAAATGCAGTAGGCGTGTAGAAGATCAGATTGACAGTTGCATGCTACTGGCTAGATTCCTTCAAGACTTCCAAACCTCATAAACAGGGACTGCTTTTGGAGCGTAGGCCAGCAGGTGTATAGAAAGCGATATTAACTGTAGTCTATATACGTTTGGCATATGGTTTTTATAACCAGAGATTGAATAGTTTCTTCTTTTGAGAAAGAAATGTCACGAAAAAGGAAAAATATGGAATTCTCTACGGTAGTATGCACTCTTGCAGGATTGGGAAGTTAAAACGCTTGGAGCCTACGAAATATTCATCTAACATTAGTCGTTGAGGCGAGGATTTATCGGAAATCGCCTCTCAACTTTTCAAGGTAGAGGTAAAGTTTGTATAAGACTAGCAGTGGCACCGGAACTTATGTCAACCTAGTGGGATAGGCCGGGTCCGGGACGAAACCCGAACCTTACACACCTAATTATAGTTGCCGTCCCGGTTTGGGACCCTCCTTTTTTTTTTGTAGTTTTGATTAAATTAAAACTTGATTATTTATAGTTAAAGAATTTTTAAAATATGTAATTTATTCAATATTTTAACTTAATAAGTTAACTTTAAAAGTATACATTTTGAACTTTTAAAGTTCAAATTTCAAATTGTAAACTGGAAATTTAAATTTCAAACTCAACTTTTAAAATCTTCAAATTATAATTTACTCAAGGTTGTAGCTTTTTAAACTATATCAAACTTGTAATTTTAAAAATTTTTCTAATTTCAAATTGTAACTTAAGTTTAACATTTGAAAATTGAAATCTATATATAGATAAAAATTGTATCAAATTGAAGGCAACTAAAACAATTTAAAGTAAATAGTATATAGTTATATTTATAACATATTAAATAGTACGATTGTTGACACCCAATTTTTACCCTCTACGGTGTCAAATTAATTATCGAGTTTTATTTTTGTTTTAACAATTTTTAAACAATGATTTCCAATATATATATATATTTTTTTTTTTTTAAGCGGGCGCGTGCACTCCACGTGCCCCCAATTCTTCTTCTTCTCTCAGGCACATTCTCCTTTCCCCTGCTCATTCTCCTTTCCCCTCCTTAAAACCAAAACCAGAAAACCATTTCCCCATTTCACCTTCCCTTCAACCCAGAAAATCCCCAAACAAATCCCCAACCAAATCCCCAACGTTCATCCTATCTTCAACGTTATTGCCCCACAAATCACGTTTTCCATCTCGTTCTCTTCAAAAATCGTGAATGGGGGAGTGATTCAAGGCTACCATTTTCGAATTCAATCCGTTTTCCCCCATTTCAAACCCTAATCGTCCCTATATATATC
>JAOTQR010000007.1:141961-153165 GCA_025774065.1 Solanum ossicruentum | reverse complement strand
CTATAAAGAAAAGAAGAATGGGATGAATTGGATAAATATACAGAACCCTTCTATTATATATATAATTCTTTCCTGACCACTCTTAATGCTTACTATATTGAAACCACGATTATAAAAATATTATTAAATTTTGTGACAAATTTATGAAAATATTATTCTATTTATAATGCGAATGAAGTTAAAGAAAAAGTTATAAATACCTATGTTAAAAAAATAAATTATATATAATTAGGGGTGACAAAATTAAATCCAACACGTTTAACCCGTCCAGTCTGTGAAAGTTTGGGCGGGTCATTTATTAACTCAATTCATGTCAACCCAACTCATTTCAACCCATTTAAAATTTGGTTGATATTCAACCAAAATTGACTCGAGAGACATCTTGCCAAAATATTTTTAAAACACTTTTTTTATAAAAAAAAGTTGATATGTTTTATATAACCAAAATAAAGAAAAATGTAATTTAATTAAATATTAAAATATTAAAAAAGAATAAATAAAGTGAGTAAAACTTCGTAAAAATTTAGCCGATTGGGTCTTGACCTACTCTATAACCTATCATTCAACTCGTTTTGACCCAACTCATTTTAACCCAAGAAAATGTAAGTTGGGTTGGATCTAGTTGTCTTGACTCATTATAACCTGCTCAAATTTGAATCAATCCGTCTAATTATCATCCCTATTAATATAATATAAAGATATATTAAATATATATGATATGACAAGGATAAAATTGAAATGTATAGAATAAAGAGGGTTTTTGGTTGAACAAGGGGTTTTAGTTATTGTTCAAAATTGAAAGGAGAGTTTGTTTTTAAAATAAAGTTGAGGTGAAAAGGACAGTCTCTCGAGAAAATCAACTCTAGGATGAAAATATAGAGAAGGGAGAAAAGTACAATTTCATTTTTAAAAAATTATTTTAAGAGGAAAAAAACATCTGTTAGTTTCCCTTTACAAAATATGAATAGTATAGGCACCTAGTAAGAAGAATGTAAACCAACTTACTTTATTCGGTTTAATTTACATGGCATAATTTGATTAAATATAAAATTTAAAAAAATATAAAAAGATTTTGAGTAAATGAGTAACTTTATTTTAAATTATTGATATTACTTTATTTGACAAGTTCTGAAATAGTTTGTTTTGAAGGTTATTTCAACTTTAGTTTTTAAAAAAAAACTCCATATTTATTCACTAGAGTAGTCTTGTTAGATTTAATTTGTGAAATTTTATTAAATATGCTATTATTTTTGTTGTTTTAATACCTAGCTCATTATTCTTCAATTTTTACAATCACATCATGATAAAAAAGCTATTTGAAATTTTAAAATTAGGTTGGAGTTAAAGATGTATTTGATTATATATTTAAAAAAGAATATTTGAAATTTAAATGTACTTTGAGTGAAGTGTCAAAAATATACCTAAATCCTCTTCATTGTTTTATTTCATACCTAAATTATTATGATTCTAAATTCCATTTTTAACTTTAAATTCAAATAAATTTGTTTTCATGTTCAACTCAATTCAACGCTAAGTGAACCTTTTGGTACTAACACAATTTCATTCCTTATTACCATAATTTATTTCCATTAATATAATCTGTCATTAGCATTTAATCAGGACTTATTATTTTAATTTGTTTTTCCAAAAAAAAAAAATCTCTTTTTCTGTTTGTATTTGGCTTTATTTGTGGAAAAAAAAAACCGAAGGGGAAGTGTGAGCTTTTTTCTGGGTGCACTAAAGTCAAGACGAATCCCTTCAAATTCGAATTCAAAAAATTACTCACTAAACTCACAGTCCTTTCCTCACCGCAGTAAATATGTCCTCATCGGATTGGTCCTTCGTGTTTTATCTTTCACGGCCAATTCAAACAAGCGATTTTAGTGGGCCCATCCCTTGTCCGCTCCTAACGAATACCTAAAACTAATCGGACGGTCCAGATCTTCTTTCAATTCAAATCAGCCCTTTTTCCCCGCCTATGCATCATAGTTTAATCATTTATTTATTGCTTTTATATAACAGCTTTCTTCTTCGTTTTCTTGAAGAGAAGTTGTTTACAGGAATGAGAAGTTGCTGATAGGAGGAGGAAATTTTTTCGATTTTTCGTCTAGTGATTGAAGGGTTTTTTTTAGGAGGAGGGAATGACGACGACCCAGAATAGGCGTTCGTCAGTTTCGAGTGCGGTGGCTAAGAGGCAAGCGATGGCGGCTACTTCATCGTCGTTGGAGAATCATCATGCCGGAAAATTGAATGCAGGAGCACCCAAGAAAAGACCAGCACTATCTAATATCTCAAATCATACAACTGCCTCTGCTCGGAACTCGCTCTCTCATTCCTCCAAACTTGTGAGTATTTCTCTTTGTTTTTTGTTCTCTGTTTGTATAAATTGCATGTGTACCCTTTTTTTACTCTAGGAAGATAATTGGGGTTTATGGGGTTATCCTTTTTTTTAATCTTTCTCTGTGATTTTTTTCCTTTGTTTTTTTCTATTACTGGTTTGATGATTCACTTTCTCGTATGTTGTTTATGTGATTTCTTGATCAAAATTTGTATTCCAAGGTAAATGCAGGTGGGTTCTGTGATTTATTTTTGGGGTTTTTCTTTGTTGGATTAAATAAGTACTAAAATGGTTAATGTTACGTGGGGTTTCATGAAAAATTGATTGAAGATACTGGGTAAAAATAAATTTGAGAAAAATCAAGTGAAGCTATTTGAGGGTTTTTGATAAGAGAGGGATTTGAGGGATATCGTTTTATTCTCAAGATTTTGATATTAGGAAGTTGTTATCTTGGTTTATTGACTTCCCTTATAAAAATAGTTCACTATTTTTATCAGGAATTGCGTCAGTTATCAAGGGAACTGAATTGAGTTTTTGGGTGGGGTTTTTTCTCTTTCTGAAAAGCTTATGTTTGAGTTAGATATTCTTTTATTATAAAAAAGGTATTATGGATGGAAAATTTGAAACATCTTCCCCCAATTCCTGCTTTTTGTTTGGCTGTCACTTTGCTTTTTGAACATTTGAAAGTTCTAATGTTTATGTTATTAGGCTAAAGAAAGCTTTTGCTTTTTCAAATTGGATATATCATTGGACAATCATGAAGTGGACCAGCGGCATTGTCAGCTTTAACATGAATTTGTTTAAATGATTTTACTACTGTTCTTAATTTTGTTAGGGACAATTTGTTTTTACACAAATGAGCAGAAGTTAAGCAACTTCTGTTAATTTTGTGTTTTCACAGTTGGATGAACCTTGTATTTAAATTAATAAGCTGTTTTGCACTGTGAGTAAATTGAAAGAGATTGTTTCTTGTATCTGAAGCTGTGACTAACTTCGAATTATTTTTGGCATTGGAAGGCACCATGTACATCCAAGATTGTAAGCATTAAGAAGAACATTTCTACTTGCAACAGTAATGCAGTTTCCTCGGGGACTGCTGTTCTGCCAGCATCCTCCTCTATCAGACCAAGCAGCAAAACTGTTTCTACTCAAAGAAATGATGCAGTTATACCTAAGATCACTGCAATTCCTCTTCCTGCCACTTGCAGTATGGACATATCTCCAACTCACTCAGACGAATCATTAGTCTCCATGGATGAATCTATGTCAACTTCTGACACAGTGAGAAGTCCAGAGGTCGAATACATAGATGACCATGAAACGGCTGCAGTTGATTCCATTGAGAAGAAGACGTGTAGCACCCTCTACATCTCAGAAAATGTCAAAGCAGCAGGTTTTGATCTTTTTAGAGAGTAGTCCTTGTTCTAGCATTTCATTTTAACTATAAGATCTTTTTATTCAATTTATCTATTTTTTCTTCCAGCAGCAGATATATGCAAGAGAGATGTACTTGTAGACTTTGAATCAGGGGATAAAATTGTCAACATTGACAACAATCTTGTTGACCCACAGTTATGTGCTACAATGGCCTGTGACATATACAAACACTTGAGAGCCTCTGAGGTATAAAAATGTTTACCTTCTATCTCTTTTCAGCGATTTGAATTGGATGCTGCTGCTAATCTTTTAACCAAATTGCAGTGTAACTAACATTTGGTGCCAGTTGTCAAATATGCTCTAATGTTATCTTTGGTCATTGTACCAGGCAAAGAAACGGCCTTCCACAGATTTCATGGCGAAAGTACAGAAAGACATAAATCCTAGCATGCGTGCTATCTTAATTGACTGGCTTGTTGAGGTACACTTCTACCAGTATCTTTCTTCTCTAAAGTTGTGTCCCTCACGGAATATCAGCATGCTGGAAATTATGACTTAACAAATGTCGATGAGCTCAGCAATTCATTAGTTTGATGTGGAATTTGTTTGATGTATAGGTTGCCGAGGAGTACAGGCTTGTCCCAGACACATTGTATCTGACAATTAACTACATTGATCGATATCTTTCGGGTAATTTGATGGACAGGCAGCGACTACAGTTGCTTGGAGTAGCTTGCATGATGATAGCATCGTAAGAAACTACCCTCTGACCTTTACTGCATTTGTTTTTGCAATGATATTTATAAAAATTTCCTTGAGTGCTTTTCACATTCTTACTTCCTCAAATATTACAAGCATATCTGTAAGAAAATGCTCTAAGACATTAATTAATATGGGAAATGCTGTAATGCTATATTGCAGCAAATATGAGGAGATCTGTGCACCTCAAGTAGAAGAGTTCTGCTACATAACAGACAACACTTACTTCAAGGAGGAGGTATATGATCTTTATTCACAGAACCTGTTGTTCTTAAACTTTGCAGTGGCACTAAGAACTATGTATTATTATGCAGGTCTTGCAAATGGAGTCTGCTGTTTTAAATTACTTGAAGTTTGAAATGACAGCTCCAACAGTCAAATGTTTTCTGAGGTAATATCTTACCCTTATTTAGTAGTTGCTTTTAAGTATATGATGATTTAAGAAACTTATTGTTGAGATATACTGCAGGAGGTTTGTTCGCGCTGCTCAAGGACTTAATGAGGTAACCTCTCCATTCAAAGTTGATTATTCTCCAACATAGTTTATACAGGAAACAGAGTTGATAAAAAATTTTATAATCATCTACAGGTTCTGTCACTGCAGTTAGAACACTTGGCTAGCTACATCGCAGAACTCTCTCTTTTAGAATACGACATGCTTTGTTATGCTCCATCACTCATTGCTGCTTCAGCAATTTTCTTGGCCAAATATATTCTTCTCCCTGCAATGAAACCTTGGGTATGTATGAATTAGCATTGTGACAATCATACAAACGGTTGTAATGTATTTTCCCTTCTTATTCTCCTTTTCACAAATATTTTCTTATAAAATTTGACTTTTGGAAACTCCTAATACAGAACTCTACCTTGAGGCAATATACTCAGTATGAACCCTCTGATTTACGCGACTGTGTCATGGCACTACATAGCCTTTGCTGCAACAATAAAAATTCTAGCTTACCAGCAGTCAGGGAAAAATACAGCCAACACAAGGTAATTCTAACTGATAATTGATGAAGATTGACAATACATCTTCTGAATCTTCTTGTATAAATGATCAACCTTCTGAAGGAATTCCCTGGGGACAAATGACCATCCTTCTCAACACTAATCAAATCATGTTAACTGAATAGACATTTATGTTTATGTACATACCTAGGCATCCGAGTTTATTTTAATGTTTGGTTTTTTGAAACAGTACAAGTTTGTTGCAAAGAAGTGTTGCCCTCCAACTATACCTGTAGAGTTCTTCCAGAACACAAGCTGCTAAGCCAGGGAGACATGAGAAGAGGCATCAACCTTGGTTTTCCAATTGTTGGTTGGACTAATTCATGTCATTTGAACGGCGAAGGAATACAATCTAATAGTCATAAACTTGCAGTGTCCCAGGAAGAGTTCATTCTTGGTTCTTCTCCCCTCGCACGGCCTTAGCAGAGTATCTTCATTTGTAGTCATTAGCATTGACATTGCAGGATTAGTTTTGTACTCTACTGTCTTCTCTAGTTTAGTTACTTCTAAGTTTGTGTACAGAAGAAGAGCAAGCTGTTGGCTGCTTCATTTAACTCGAAAACTATTCAGTGATAATTCCTTTTGTGCCAACTGTTCAAAGTCATCATCTTTCGTCGTCATATGAGCAACTGGTACAACTCAACTTAGAGCTGTACAGAAGTTGGGCGAAAAGAAAAGTTAAGCACCAACACATTGTGATTGTATATTTTACTCGATCAAGGATTCAACTAACCATATATACATTGATAATGCTAAAAATATTTTACACCGTCAGCATAGACGTTAAGTTGTATCAACAGATACATCGTTATTCTATGATATAACATATAAAACAAAATACCAGCCCATAATACAAGCTCATTGAGCACACTCTATCTTAGTAGAACCTAAGCCGAAGGATGCATCCATTACACTGGCATTAGGCCTAATATTCAGCCAGTGACAATCTTCAAAAGAACAGGGGGTTCCACCATTAGGCCATTCCACATCCACAGGTTTTATGAACGTTGGGCCCCAAGCGGGGGTTCCATCCTCATATGAATTGTGGGTTAATCTTCGGATGTCCGAGCCATCTGTTTTGATCACATATATATCACCATATGGCTGATAATGATGAGGGTTTGATATGGGCTCAGCTGATACTGCAGCGTAATCTGAAGTGAACACGATATACTTCCCATCCGGGCTAAAATACGGGTGGTTAGTCCTTCCACCCGTACCACTCTGTATCAGCTTCTTGATCCCTGTTCCATTAGGGTGAATTATATACATCTCAAAACTGCCTGATCCGGGGCTTTCTCGGTCGGATGCAAATGCAATCCATTCACCATCCGGTGACCAATTACACATGGTATCTGTCCATGTCCCCTCGGTTAATCGACGAAGACCACCCGCCTCTCCTTCCAAAGCATCCATAATGTACAAGTTCTTGTGACCCGATCTCCCGGATCGGAAGACGATCCATTTTCCGTCGGGTGAAGGAGATGGAAACGCATTATTCAGTCCTCCTATAGTCAATTGCTTGTAGCTCAGGTCTTCATCATCTACATTGATGGAGACGATATCCACCTCTGTGCTTTCACTAGCAAATGTTGGTCCAAAGCTAGTGTAAACTACTCCTTTTCTTTTAGGGTCCCAAGCTGTGGAAAAGGCCGTTCTTGATGAAATTTGACGCAGACCCGACCCGTCATAATTCACCACATATAATCCAGGTAACCTCACATAAGCTATCCGATCACCATTTGGTGAAAATGATGGAAACGACCCATCAATCCGGAATAGAGAGATTCCGGGGATTGGGTTTTGAAGATTTTCCAGTAATAGAGGATCGCTTCCTCTTCCGTTGCCTGAACCTCGACATTTATGGTACCCGACCCATGAAGAATCGGGCGAAAAGAACGGGTTCAGATGATGGGCATGAGGAGAAACAGGTCGGGTTATTTCTGTAAACTTCTTAGAAACGATGTTGAATAGCTCGATGTGCCGATACTCTGAACCTGCTCTTCTGGTAGCTACGGCGATGAGATTCTTATTAGCCGGAGAAGCCGCTGGAGTGAACACGTGCAAACCCGGTGGTGTGACTCGCTGGGTAGAAACAGATTCGACACTGAGCTCACCTGATCTGGGAATTAAAGCTTTGAACACACTCCACCATCCGTCATCGCACCTCCGGTGGAAATACAGAGTATGATCATCAGCCCAAGTCGGCCACCCACCATGCTCCACCACCTTAACCCGACCCGACCCATCACGAGTCATGAACACGTAGATATCCGTAGCGAGTTCCTCAACCTCCCCACCCCAACCTTTCTTGCCGGACGATGCCACCGCCGTCCAAACGCCCGAAGGAGACACCGCTGGGCTAAAATCAGCAACTCCTTTAGGTGTCAACCTCCGGGTCAGCCCGGTACCCAAGTGAGTCGAATATACTGCAGCCCAGCTCGTCCTAGGCACACCGGAGTCCTCATGAGTCGACACGTATATCAAAGATTCCCCAGCTAAACTAGGCTTATCTTTCATAGAAACTCTTCCACCTGACTCCGCAAAACCCACCAAAGGAACCTGAACTCGAGTGGACTCACTCCGAGCTGGAAACTCAAGTATGGCTCTTCTTTCGCCGACCCCATAAAACACAGCGTCGTAAAATACATGGTGGGTGCCGTTCCGTTCCGTCACGTAGATGAGATGAAAGGGCAGTTTACCGGAGATGATGGAATCATCGGGTAAGCGCGAGATCAGGGAAGGTGGTAGAGTGGCCGGAAAATGACCGTTAAAGTTAACGGAATTGCCATCCGTCAACTGCAATTCGGTTTGTGGGTGTATTGTTGGAAGAGCGAAGATGTCGAAGGCATAGGTTGATCTTCCCAAGGTGGTGAATATTATGCTGGTATCATGGGCTGCCGATGCAGGGAAAGAAACCAAGCTGAGAAGGAAGAAGAAGATAAACAGGTAGAGGTACTGTTTGGATTTCATTTTTTGTTTTTGATTTATTTTGCGGATATCTAATCCTTTTATTTGTGCCTCTGAAATTGCAGTGTGTGGCAAATTTTGAAAATTCCTTTTTCTTATCCCCACGCACCCACGCACCCCTCTCCCTCAAAAAAATTTAAAACTTTGGTTTTTAAAAAAAAATTAAATTATTTGAGAGTTAGGTTGGAGTCAAATATTGCCAGGTCTCGAGCCTATATTCTGGACGTGGTCGACACTTGGAAAATATTTATGGTCCCAAACGAACTACTTAGTCTGATTAACTTACTCAGCGGAAGATATTAACACCATGATGAATTAGAATGGGCTTAATATTAATGAACTCAGCCATAAAATAATAATATATACAACTTCACTCAAAGCTTTCAAACAACTCCAAGGTAATAGCAAGAATAATATCATTTTAGTTTATGAAGCCTCTGAAGTATTGACTCTGAACTAGGTAATGAAGTAGGCTCAAACTACCTCACCTGAATAAGTACAAAAGAAATAAAGACTCCCGAGCTCCTCTGAGTGTAAAAAGGTCTCACCGAATGCTGATGGGGATTGTCTTGATGAATATCTGCTATCATTAAGTATTTGAATCTGTATCATAAAATGATATAGTGCCAAAAGACGTCAGTACGAAGAATGTATGATATGTATAATGGCCAAAAAGTACCAAGAACAGAATACTCAACCTTTAAACTGAACTTTGAGATAGCTCAATTGGCCAAAATATGTCATGCAAGTAAAACATAAGTTTTAAACGCGTTTAACAGTGAAACTCAATATAAAAGAAATACATACTTTAATGCATTAATAAATACAACTAAATATATAAAAATAGAATACTCAAATGTGTAGCTCTGCAAATAGCTCAATTCAATTAAATATGCACACAATAAAATGAAGCACTTTAATAAAAAAAAATAATAAATTTCAGTGTAGAAAATAATAAACTTTACTGTTTGAGGAGTTTTTCTAACAGACAACCATCACTATGAGCGTCATGAGGATACAATGTCTTGCTCACGCTGTCAGAGTCATCCCATACTTTGCCAGGGTAAGGAACAAAAACTAGGGGAGTGGATCCATTCCAAAATTAGATCATCTTAATGGCAATGAGGAGCTGTACTTTTGGTACATTCCTATCCTACATTGGCTATGTAATTTATAAGTTCAAGTTATTATACTCTTACCCATATCGGTGCTCAATACTACTCCCAAAAGTATAAATCATAAGCTCATACTTAAAGGAATATATCTGCTTTAGGTATTACTTTTCTTCTTTTTAGGACTTAGCCCAACTTAACATTCTCTTAACTTTTCTCAAAATTGTCTAAAATCAAATATTTCATGTTTCACTGTTCATAAAATATTTATGCTAAAACTTTTCTTAAGTTTGTAGCAAGAATTGGAAATTCCTAAATTTTCGTAGTAATTTTAGGATTTAACTAGTTTTACAATTAAAAGTAGCATCTCAACCTAAGACCTCAATATAGCAGAAAAATTAATTAAATTTCACGCTTTTCTTCAAAAAAATAGCATAAACAAGAACAATTACTCAAAATAAAGAAATCTTCTTTCCAACTACTAACTTCATACTTGGAGAAACTAGTAGTTACATGATGGTGAAATAATGTAGAAGATTTTTGTAGGCCTTAGATACCTAGAAGAATTAGATTCTTAAGAACTTTGAAGAAGGTGCTTGAAAGCCTTAGCTTTTCTCCTCTTGAAACTGCGTTCTAAGTTTGGAGAATGTTTTGTGCATAATGATGTTGAAAAATCATGTTTAGGAATTTAATTAGTTTAAAAACTGACAAGTTTAAGTTTAAAGGGTGAGAAAGGACGAAAATACCCTTCTTTAAAAACACTGTCTAAGTTATCTACGGGACAATTTACGGCCCGTAAAAGCTTATACGGACCGTAGAATCCATTCGTGAAAACTAAGGTGGATTTCGAGGTCGTGAAACTCATTCTATGAGTCCAAACTACGACCCATAGAAGCTTTTACGATCCGTAATTGGGTCCATAGAGTTTGGGACCCAAAATGGACTTGCAGGAGTCATTCTACGACCTGACAGTATAGGTCGTAGTTCAATCCACGACCCATAAATCAGGGTCGTAGAAACAACTCTACATTGAGAGTCTACGGTAAAACAAACATAATTTTTTACTTCAAACTCCAAATGAGGCGAAATTGGTGGCATTGAAAAGCTAATTTTGGATAATCTAATGTAAAAAACTTAATCGATAGGAAAATTTTGAACTTGACTAAGTACTAGAAGTCTCTTATGAACCTAATCCACTTCTAATACACTTCACACATGGATGAATGAGCCTTAAAATATTGGTACATATAAGACATCATTAGGTTCGAGCTTATATACTTATGACGAAAAAATTCGATACCTATGAATAACGTGTGGGGTTTTACAAATATGGTCTGATTTTGGTTCGAAAGTCGAGACTAAGTTTAAATTTATAAGTCAAATTTAGGTCAAAAGTTGAGTAGAGTCTTGCATTAAGTGTTAAGATCAAATCCTAAATCAAGGTTGATTTTCATATTAGAAACTACTTTTTTGGAAAAAAAAATTAAGCTTTAGCTAAAATAAAAAATATTTTCTAATTTTTTTTTAATTTACTTACCAAACATAAGAAAATTAATTAGAAATTAACTTATTTTGGAGGAAAATATTCTCCTTCTTACCATACACACTATAATCTTCTAATTTTTCCTACCCCTAGTTTT
>JAOTQR010000007.1:119439-141861 GCA_025774065.1 Solanum ossicruentum | reverse complement strand
AAAAATAAAACGAAACTCGATGACTAATTTTGACACTAATTTATGAAGAGGCCGGACAAAATTGGGTGTCAACAACTAGAATATATGTTTAACAATATTTGTCCACTTTATAAAATTAAGAGATAATTTTATATTTAATTCCTAATTTACTTTTATCATTAGTTATTGTCATTTCCTTATTACACTTTTCAAGATATTATATTTATTATAATCAAAAAATAATTTGATAAAATTACTCCGATCATTTACTACTTCTCAATTCATATGTCAAGTTAACGATGAACAACTATTGTTGGACGGAGGAAGTACTACCTCCATCCTAAATTATAAGAACATCTTTCTATAAATATTTGTCTGATATTATAAGGGCATTTACTAAATTAGGATAGAATTAATTATTTTTTTCCTATTTTACCCCGCCATTAATTAGTGTATTAATGATTTTTTCTAACTTAATTTAATATACATTGATATAAATAAAGAGTAAAATGGTAAAGTCCACTAATATATTAATAATTTTTTAATAATCATGTAAAATAAAAAGTGCCCTTATAATATGAGATGAAGGTAGTACTAAAATTTTTCTCGTAGAAAAAATTCTCTCTTCTCATTCCCCATAATTAACATTTATTCATAGGTATTAATGTCGTATCACTACACGAATTTTTTGCCCAGAAAATTCATTTCAATAATCCCTTTCTTCTTCCCAATAATTAATATTTATTAATTGTAATCATAGGTATTAAATGTTGCACTCTTCAGATTGTGGCACTCAATAAAATAGTAGAAGTTTAGGAACAAAGCTCCAACAACTTTCCCAGTATGCTAGGTGAAAAACTCATGATGCTGCATTTCATCAGGTAATACTAATTATTATTTTTATTGAGCAACTGTGTTAACAAATACTGTTATATGAATTGTTGAGCCACAAGTGTGCTTCATGTCCAGAAGTGATTTCAAGAAAGTAGTTAGGAGTTAGTTAGAAGGAGCCTAGAGTTAGTTCGAAGAAGTCAGTTAGTTTCAAGAATCAAGAGGAGTAGTGTTGTATATATACCAAGTTTTGTATCTCATTGATCACGAAAAATTACATTCAATGAAGATACATTTCTTCTCCATTCATTTGTTCATATTCTTAAAGTTATAAATTGTGTAAAAACCTTCATAGTATTGGAGCCATAATCGAAGTCTGAGTAGATTGTGAATTTGTGAATGTGATTCCTAGATTTTTGAAGATCATAGTGTGAAAAATGTTAAAATTGATTTTTTGAAAGATGATAAATTTCTTTAGATTGTCCCAGTATAGAAACTTAAATAATTATCTTGAAGAAATATCTAAATATTTTAAGGAAAAAGACATATGTACTAAAATTTTCTTAAGGATATTTTATAAAAGATATTTGTAGAAAATAATAGAATAGTCAGATTATTTTTGTAAGAGTATCTAGAACCATCCCTAGACAAGTATAAATAGGGGTGGTCTTTGTTGTTTGTAACCAAGCAACCAAAACCAAAAACAAAGAGTATTCTTCTATAACAAAGTCTACTTTCCAAAATATTTCGATCTTAGTTAACGATCTAGGGATAGCAGAAGGTCTCCTGATAATCTGCTATATTTCTCTACACAGAGTCCTGGATAATTAAAGCTTCCGCAAGAATAAGTCAAGAAGGAAATTCAAAATGGGAACTAGCAGTAGTATTAGAGCTACAAAAGAAATGGTTCAAGGGGTTAATAATAATGAATGCTGCAACATTCAGTGGTGGTGGATGTCCTGGAAACTCAAGTTTCACACCAACTATGCCCTGCAATCAAGGTATGAATTATAACCATCCCTTGTCTGGAGTCTTGTCGATATCAGTGGAGTGAATCTTATATCATTTCAACTTGTTCTATGGAGTAGATCCATTAGATTGACTCATAAAATAGGATTCACTCCCATGGCTGCTAAACTCATTGTCGAAGAGCTTGCTGGCAGGTGTGGCATTTGCAACCTGTGCTCAAAGTCTTTGGACTGATCTAAAAGAAAGGTTTGATCATATAGATGGATCAAGAACTTTTAGTTTACACAAAGAAATTACCACATTTAGGAACTGATTTTGTTGCTACCTACTGCACCAAGCTCAAAAATCTGTTGGATAAGTTTGAAGCCTTAAAACCATCCCCTGCCTGTAATTATGATAGGCTTGAATAGATAGAAAGTGTATCAGTTTCTTATTATGGGGTTAAATGACTCATACTCAGGCAAGGAGTCAAATCTTGATGATGAGTCCTGCTCCGAAAATAAATCAGACATATGCAATGATAACAAATGATGAGTGTCAAAGGTCAGTTGCATCAAGTGGTAATACCATGGGACTGAATTCAATAGGTACAAATGGAGTTGATCCTTTGGAGATATATTCAAGGACCGGAAATTCATACAATGTAAATAATGGAAATAGGTCCAAGAAACACTTTGGGGGTTATATGTGAGTTTTCATCATTATTAGAATAACTATTATGTGTTAAAGAATGTTCAAGGTTATCATCAGTTAATGATTTTAATTTTTTACCATTAAATAAGAAATCAAAAATATTTTTTTGTGCTTCAAATTGTTCAAATATATTTTGAAATGAAAAAATAGTTCGATTTACCATATATATAGAACAATCAACTCTAAAAGATTCCTTTGTGATTTTGTTATCAATATTTTCATCGAATTGTTTCTTTTTAAATATTACATATTTCTTACGAAATTCAAGTTCTACGTTTGTCTCATATACAATTTTCTTAGCAGAAATCATAGCACTCACAAATCCCTTTTCTTGATATTTTTGGAAAAAAATAAATTAGACTTCTCAGTTGATCTATGGCAACATCAATATGCATGCATATCCTTAGATTGTAAACTTTTACCAATTGAATTAACCACAAATAATATGTCATACCAAATAAAAATTCAAATTTTTTAAACTCATATGTTGCAAAAACAAGTAACTTCACTTTTAGTTTTTGGATCCTCTCTAACTTCTTATAGTTTCAATAAAGCATCTCTAATTTGTGGTGCTTGAAATCTTAATGTTTTAATACTTTCAATATGACTTTCCTAATGAGTCTGTGATAACAATTTAAGAATTAAATTGGGTATAAAATCTTTTAAAAATTTTCACCGCTTAGTAGAAGAAACAAATAGTGTGTATATATATGATGTATCACTCCAAAAAATTATATAACTTTCATACAATAATAAAAATAATAAAATAAAGAATAAAAATGATGAGTATAAGATAAATGATAATATATGGTCAAATTATTAGGAGGTATTTAAGGAAGTACAATTTTCCATTTAAGGAAGTTATTCCCCAAAATTGTTCTATTCCCTAGGAAAGTGGGAAAAGTACTAACTTCACTTTTTTTTAATTCTTGCTTTTACACTTTTATTTTAAAAAAGTTTAAAATACATATAATTATTTTTAAAAAATAATATATAAAAGTTCTTTTGTTAAGTGGGGGCCCAAAAAATATAGGGCCAATAATGACTTTATGTCACACCCCGGAAGGGTACCTAGGACATGGCCAGAACTCAGAGACTATCACTAGTTCCCAAGTGAATCACTTGGCCTCATCACAATAATTCAATTAAGAAATTCTACTAATAAATGAAAGATAAAAGAAAAGTAAATTGGCACATCTCATCATCTAGTCTCAAAGTAATATTATAAATAAAAAGGCTAGTAGAAAGAACTAGCTAACAATCATAACAATCAACATCTGACTCTAGTCTATGAAGCCTCTATCACTATCAGGCAGTACCAATGACATGCCCATGACTATCTTAATCAAAATAAAGCTAATCAAATCTAACTCTAAAGCAAGATGAAGTAAATATAATGAATCCTGCGGAGTAGGGGAGGCTCACCAATCAGCTGAACATCCTAGATCCTCAATGATGCGCCTGTTGATGATCTCTTATCCCTGTATCTGCATTATAAAATGATGCAGCACCAAGTGGCATCAGTACGTAGAATGTATGGTATGTAAAATAACTTAATGAAATCGAAACAGGTAGAAAAATATGGAAAATAATCAACTCAGAATAATAACAAATCAACTTGTCAAATGTTTATCTAAAGCAAGAATAAAGAGTAGACAAGTGACCCATCAACCAATAAACCTCATCAATGAAATCAGATTCAACTCAATAGAACTCAACTTAACTCATCTCATCACATTTTATCTCATCTCGACTCAGAGTACTCAGGGTGAGAACTTTCTATGAGTTTCTCTTATCCGACAATAATCACTTATGAGCCAATGATTGTACAACAAACCATCGTTGTTGCCACAACCGTTCCGTACTTGCCAGGTATGGAACGGACCGAATCCACTGGGACCCCAACAAATCAAAGAAGTCCTCTATTATTTTAGGGACTCTATGAAGAGGTAACCTAATGTAATGTGATGGTTCTGATCCTCACCTATGCTTGACTAAGTAGTTTGACGAGTGCAAATTGGATTAACGCTTAGTCTTTCGGTGCTCGATACTCCTCCCAAGACTCAATGCTCATAAGACAATCAATACAATCAAATCATCTCAATCATCTTATATCAAATCAGCTTCATGGAGGCACTAATGGTAGCCAAATCTATGGTCTATCTTTGAGAAACAAGAAGCACCCTGAAGTTGGCCAAACAAATCATCTATCCTTGGGAGAGGATATTTATTCTTTATCATGACCTTGTCCAGTTTCTTGCAGTCAATACACATTTTGAGAGACCCATCTTTCTTTTGGACGAATATGACAGGGGCACCCCAAGGAGAAACACTCAGCCTTATGAAGCCCTTCTCTAACAAATCTTTCAATTGTTCTTTCAACTCTTTTAACTCAACGGGAGCCATCTTAAAGGTGGAATTGAGATAGGCTGGGTATCGCAAAGAACATTAATTCCAAAGTCGATCTCCCTATCAGGAAGAACTCCGGGAAAATCCTCAGAAAACACTTCTGAAAACTCATTCATAATCGGGACTGACTCAAGAGTAGGGGACTCGACATCATCAAATTTAACTCTTACATGGTTGTAGATACAATCCGTAGAAATCATCTTTCTGGCTCTAAGATATGAGATACACGTTCCCTTAGGTGCTACGGAATTACCCTTCCACTCTAGAATCCGTTGATTCAGAAATTGAAACTTAACAGTTCGGACTCTACTACCAACAGAGGAATAACAGGCATGGAGACAATCAATGCAAAAGATCAAATCAAAATCAGTCATATCTAACTCAATCAGATCAATGATAGTATCCCTATGATGGATGGACACTACACAAGCTTTATAGACTCTTTAAGATCGAATGGAATCACCCACTGGAGTAGAAACATCAAAGGTTTCTAGAAGACTCTCAGAGGTTCTATCAAATCTACTAACACATAAGGAGTTAAAAAAGATAGGGTGACACTAAGATTCATCAAAATATAACAATCAAGAGAAAAGTGACATGTGAGGTCCGCACGTGTACTACACACAATATAATTTAGCTGGTTAGGCGTGTAAGTAGACAAATAAGGGGTATTTAATTATGAAAAAAATAAGTTCAGGGGGGTAATAGGACCAAATTAAAGTTTAAGTATGTCTCTGAGATTTTGGTTATAGTTTGAGGGGGTACTTATGCATTTTTCCATAATTTTTCGATGCGAAAATGAATTCCAGAATGAATGCGCGACAGGTGTGCGACACGCACCTGCCGCGGATCAACACTTAAATTTTTTCCAAAAATTTTCTAAGGGATTGGAAACCTCATTTTGGAGAATCTTTGACAAAAAAATCTAAAATTTGACATTATACGCGTCACGGACCCCAAGCCCCAAGACAAACTTTTTTTGAATTTCGTGATGGGAATTCCAGACCTTTCCAAACCCCTTCTAGACTTAAAACATGATCAAAATGGGTTGTTTAAGTGTAAAAAGGATTTTAAATCCTATTCTAAGTTCTTTCTAAGTCCTTGAAAAAGACTAGGGCTAAAGAAGAGAGAAGAGGAGCGTATAATTAAAGAGTTCGAGGAGAGTTCTTGAGGATTAATTGTCCAAAAGCTTCACTCCAGGTATGTAAGGCTAAATTAAAGCATGAGATTGTTCTCCCACGTGCCCTATAGATGGTGATAGAGGAGTTGAGAGTTGATAGATGGTGCCCCATACATATTTTCTTGAAACTTTTTCTTTAAAACTATATCTATTACATGTATTTTCATATGCTGATGATCATCATACACTTGTTTCTTGAATTCAATATTTTCAATGGGATATTGTATAAACCCTATATGTTGACTTTTTGAATGCATGAATGAATCTAGGGATGGAGTTTAGAGCCTTAACTTGACTATGTTGATGGTAATCTTGATGTGAGTATGAGGTTGAGTTATTTGAGCTTGATGATCCTATGAGTCTTCAAAATTTGACACTGTCCGCGTCGCGGACTATAAGCCCCAAGATGGACTTTTTGTGAATTTCGTGAGGGGCATTCATGACTTTTTCAAACCCCTTCTAGACTTAAAACATGATCAAAATAGGTTGTTTAAGCATAAAAAGGGTTTTAAATCCCATTCTAAGTCCTTTGTAAGTTCTTGAAAAAGACTAGGGCTAAAGAAGAGAGAAGAGGAGCGTAAAATTGAGGAGTTCAAGGAGAGTTCTTGAAGATTAATTGTTCAAAAGCTTCACCCCAGGTATGTAAGGCTAAACTAAAGCATGAGATTGTTCTCCCATGTGTCCCATAGATGGTAATAGAGGAGTTGAGAGTTCATGAGTCCCCATACATGTTTTCTTGAAACATTTTCTTTAAAACAATATCTATTACATGTATTTTCATATATTGATGATCATCATAAACTTGTTTCTTGAATTGAAAATTTTCCATGGGACATTGTATAAACCCTATATGTTGACTTTGTGAATACATGAATGAACCTAGGGATGGAGTCTAGAACCTTGACTTGAGTATGTTGATGGTAATCTTGATGTGAGTATGAGGTTGAGTTACTTGAACTTGATGATCCTATGAGTCTTCATAATTGAGTTCTTGAGTTCTGTCTAAATGATTTCTTTTAATTTATGATCTGAGTCCTTGAAATCTTAAATGAGAATTGAGTTAACTGAGATGAGTTAAAGTCCCTGAATTAATAGAGAACCTTTGAGTTTGAGTTAATGAGATGATGAGAGTCTCCGTGAGACCAATTGAGTTGATGAGTGCCTCAATGAGGTTAATTGAGATGAGGAAGAGTCTTATGAGCATTGAGTTTTGGAAGGAGCATCGAGTACTGAAATAGGTAAGAGTGAGTCTCACTCTTACTCATTAACTACGTCGCCAAGCATAGGAAGGGTATTGAACCATTACATCACATGGTCCCTGAAACAATAGCGGTCAATAGAGTTTAGATCCCCTGTAGATCATATTTGTTCCTTACTTGACAAGTACGAAATGGCTATGGCAACATCAATGGGATTGTTATACAATCACTGCCTCATAAGTGATTGTTGTCAGATAAGAGAAACTTCTAAAAAGTTCCCATCTTGAGTACTCCAAGTCGAGTTGAGTTGAGTTGACCTTGAGTTGATTGATGAGGTTTGATTGGTTGATGGGTCACTTGTCTACTCTTTATTCTTGTTTTAGATAGACATTTGATATTCTGATTGAGTATTACTTTGAGTTGATGTTGTTTCTATATTATTCTTCCTGTTTCTATTTCCTTCAGCTATTTTACATACTAGTACATTCCATGTACTGATGCCCCCTTTTGGACTGTATCATTTTATAATGCAGAGGTAGGTACTAGAGGTCATCAATAGCTGCTCCATTGAGGATTTGAGCATTTCAGTTGAGTTTGTGAGCCTTCCTTGCTTCGGAGGGTCATTTCATTTACTTTCATCTTGCTTATTAGAGTTATACTTTGAGTTAGCTTTATTTTATTTTGAGGTAGCCATGAGTATATCATTGGCACCATATGATAGTGATAGAGGTTTCATAGACTAGAGTTGGAGTATTGATGTTAAAACTTATTGAGCTAGTTTCTTTCTACTATTCTTTATTTTATTTGATATTGTTTTTAGACTAGATTGCCCATTGCTATCTGTAGACTTCCGTTGATTTTATAGAGTATATTGATTGGATAGATGCGATGAGGACAAGTGATTAACTTATGGACTAGCAATAGTCTCTGGGTGTCGGCCACATCTAGGGTACCCTTCTGGGGCGTGACAAACTTGGTACAGAGCATAGAGTTCAAGCGTCCATGAAGCAGTGTCCAGTAGATTCTTGTTTATGGGTGTGTTTTCGACCCTACTTTATAAGCAGGAGGCTGTGGGACATGAGGAATTGTTACACTTCTTTCTTATTCCAAATTCGTGTGATAGAGTTAATCTCTATGAAAGCTCTCTTCTAATTCATGCGTTACACATCTACAAAATTGTGACCATGCTTCTAAGAAGAGCTAGTAGATGGAAAGAAAGTCCAGCTGGACAGAATGCTAACCAACTTGAGCCTTAGGAACAGGATGAACCCATAAGCCTAGTTGTCCCTGTCGTGCAGCCACCACAGGCTGACATCAACAATCCTGAGCTTTGCCAGGCCATCCAGACTTTGGGCCAGACTATGACAACACTGGTTGCCAGATAGGAAACAGGAAGACAGGGTGTTCCAAATACATCTGGTGTTTGTCAGTCCTTGAGGATGAACCACCTGAGTTTAAGAGGTTGAAGAGGAATAGGAGCAGGAGTTGCTTTCAAGCAAGGTCTTATAACCTTAGAGCTCAGGAATTTAAGTCACAGGCTAGTGTGGTTTGAGGTCCCTGAGGCCTTGTGGCAAACTTCATTTGGGAAAATATGGTGGAAGGAGCACTGGATGTTATAAGTGTGGCCAAGTGGGTCACCTTCAGAGGGAATGTCCTACGTGGGCAAGAAAGGCTCAGGCTTCTACACCAGCACCACCAGTTAGAGAATATCAAGAAAGTTTTCCAGATGTCTCCCCGTATGTTGTGATGGGTATGATTCGAGCCTTTACTTTCTTTGATATTATCCATGAAGGAGAAACTTATGTCTCTAAAGAGTACCTAAGAGTAAGATGTGATGTCTTATACCATCCTGAGTAGCGCTATCATTCTAGAGCTATAATGGTGGTGATCGAAAGGAAAAGACGATATAGTGAGAGTAGTAGTTGATTGAGGCTTGTAGTTAGAGTTATATACATGTTAGGTAAGTAATGAGGTGATTAGTCAATTTCCATAAGTTTGATGAAAGAGTCGTAAGTACCCTATGATGGTTATGATGAGGTATAGAGAGAGAAGTTAGTGTCAGGGTGTGCTAGAGTGTGCTCAAAACTAGAACGAGGTCTATGTTGATGTATTTTGATATTCTATTAGTGAGGGTGAAGTATAGATGTTGAGGAAAGGGAACTAGAGTGCTTTAAATGTGAAAGATCTAAATTAGGCTTATGAATTTTAAGTGAGAGTTCATGAGATTCATTGAGTTATGAGCCTTAGTCATGTAAGGAGATCTGACTGAATAGGTGAGTGGTACTAAGTTATAAGGAAAATGATGCTATGGGCAGAGCACAAATGCCTCTTAGGTAAGATGAGTGAAACGAGGATAGCTCAATATATAAGGAAAAGCTTGAGATATATATCCATGATTGGGTAAAGTTGTGTGAAACTATAAGTTATGACTACTATAAGAATCTAAATAGTATAATTGAGTTATCATATGTAGTAGGCTGATGTAAACAATCTTTGTCATCCCGAGCAACTAAGTTGATTGGGGCGTATGGATAGATGATGATGAGTTATTCCATTATAGTCTAAGTCATAAATGAGTTTATGAGAGCACAGAAGCTGAGCTTTAGCAGACAAAAAAAGAGGTTAAATTTTAAGGGTTGTGGGAAGTGTTTATGAACACCATTAAGAGCAGCAAATATGGAGAGATTTCCATAGTGACAGGAGGAAGCTAAGAGTGGTATCTTTGAAAAGAGTCTTAGTGGCTATTTTATATATGCGACTATAGTATAATAGAAGATTTAAAGATGCAGATTATTGTGGATAGTGATTCCTTGACTATGTGGGGATATAAACTTATAAACTAGTAAAGGGAGTTGATTTACAAGGATAGAGAGATAACCTTTAAACTAAGGGGGAGATGATGGGATGATAAACCTAAGTAAATCTTGTGTTGTGATAGAGATATGTTGATCGAGATGAAACATCAGTTCTTTGCCATCTCATACATTCCTTATTCTTCCTTAAGGTGATGCTCTATTCTTGTTTGGTATATGACTGCCATGCCCATGGCCTAGTCCCATCTCATCTCGACTCAGAGTACTCAGTTTAGGAACTTTCTGGGAGTTGTTGTTAACCGACAACAACCACTTATGAGCCACGGGTTGTACAACAATCACGCTGATGTTGCCAAAGCTGTCCCGTACTTGCTAGGTAAGGGATGAATATGATACATAAGGAATCTGAACTCAGCCATCCTCTATTGATTTTAGGGATGCAAACTCGAGAGGGGACCATGAGATGCAATGGTTCAATCCTCTCCTATGCTAGGCCAGCTTCGGTAATGAGTGTAAATGAGACTCACCCTTACTTATTTCAGTGCTTGATACTTCTCCCAAGACTCAATGCTCATAAGACTCCTCGTCACCATCTCAAGTAGCCTCAAAGAGGTACTCATTAACTCAAACTCAAGAGTCCTCTATTATTTTAGGGACTTTAACTCATCTCAATTAACTCATACTCAAGCATCCTCTATTATTTCAGGGACTTTAACTCATCTCAATTAATTCAAACTAAGCATCCTCTATAATTTCAGGGACTTTAACTCATCTTAATTAACTCAAACTCAAGCGTCCTCTATTATTTCAAGGACTTTAACTCATCTCAATTAACTCAATTTTTGTTCAAGAACTCAGATCATCAATTAGAAGAAGTCGCTTAGACAGAACTCAGTTATGAAGACTCATAGGATCATTAAGCTCAAATAACTCAACCTCATACTCACATCAAGATTTCCATCACCATACTCACGTCAAGGCTCTAGACTCCATCCCTAGGCTCATTCATGCATCCTTTCAAAAGTTAACATATAGGGTTTATACAATATCTCTTGAAAAATATTCACTTCAAGAAATACAAGTTTATGATGATCATCAACATATGAAATAAATGTAATAGATACAATTTCAAGAAAATAATCAAGAAAGTATTTGAAGAAATATATAAGGGGACTTATGGACTCTCAATGCATCTATGACCATCTATGGGGCGTATGGGAGAACAATGTTATGATTTCGTTTAGCCTTACATACCAAGGGTAAAGCTATCAACAATCAACCT
Source organism: Solanum ossicruentum (assembly GCA_025774065.1). Classification (NCBI taxonomy): domain Eukaryota; kingdom Viridiplantae; phylum Streptophyta; class Magnoliopsida; order Solanales; family Solanaceae; genus Solanum; species Solanum ossicruentum. Next base: position 130,506 of record JAOTQR010000007.1, on the reverse strand, counting down.
TCAAGAATCCTTCCAGATCTCCTCAATTCTACGTTCTTTTTCTCTCCTCCATTGCCCTAATATCTTTCAAGAATTTAGAATGACTTAGGAATGGGGTTTAAAATCATTTTTATACCCCAAATGACCTATTCTGATCGTGTTTTGAGTTTAGAAGGGGTTGAAAAATGTCTAGAATGCCTCTCACAAAAGATGAAAATAAGTTACACTATGAAATGCCCAGTCCCTGTCGCGGATTGGGAGCACCTCAGTATATTTTTGTGAAATATTTTCCCATCAAAATTTAAAAAAAAAAACACAAGTGTTGATCCGCGTCCAGGGCGCATCGCGGCCCTGGCGCGCATCAGCACTATTTTGGGCAAAATTATGAAAATTCAGTTTTTGACCCAATTGCTCTATAATCGGGTTAAGACCATTTTTCTCTCAATTTTTCATGCTGATCACAAATTCGATTTTGAATTTTCCGTTGAAACTTGAGAAGATGCATTATACGCACGATTACATTCTAGGCGCATTTAAGTAATTCTACAGAGTGTTACAATAGTGATAAAGGCTTCATGCATTAGAGTTGGAGTATTGATATTGAGACATATTGAGCTAGTTTCTTTCTAATAGCCTTTTATTTTATTTGATATTATTTTGAGACTAGATTGCCCATTGCTATCTTTAGACTTCCGCTAATTCTATAGAGTTTATTGATTGAATGGATGTGATTAGGCCTAGTGGTTCACTTGGTGACTAGCGATAGTCTCTGGGTGTCGGACATGTCTAAGGTACCTTCCCGGGGCGTGACACTCTCCTAGAAAAATAACCTAAAAGCCTATTTATAATGTTTAAAATACAAGTCCTAAACAAAATAGGATAATTGGATCGGCACGCTTCACGAACTGCTTTACGGGCCATATTGTGTTCCACGGACCGTAATCGGACTTTAGTACATTATTCCTGCAAAACTAAACTTATGATCTATGACACGTCTCTACGACTCATAAAGTGTTCTACGTCCTGTATGGGTTTCGTCTGATGAATCTTCACAAAGTCCTCCTTCACTGATCCTTAGGGCACGAGACACGATCTACGATTCGTAAAATAGTTTTACTATCCATTTGCATATTCATAGAATAAATTTCAAAAAATCAATCCACACGAGAATTGTCAACGAGAACTCCTTCACGGACCTTAGAATCCACTACGACCTGTAAAGGGTCTCGTACATCATCGAAAATAGCAACTTCTGTATATTCTTCTCAAAATCAAAGCCAACCTTGGAATCCTGCAAATAAAACCCAAAAAACACATAAAATTCACTAACATCACACTGAGAACACACAAAATTCCAAGTTTTAAACATAAAAAATATTGTATTTTGACAACACATCAGCGTGATTTTTATTCAAATGAGATATGATTTCATGAAAATAGATCTATAGAAATTCATGATTCATTTCTAAAGAAGATAATTATACACTTTAGAAAGTTTGTTTGATGCATTGTATTAGGTCTGAGTAAACCTGTTACTTGCAATGAATCATCCAAAATGATGCTTAATTAACCTTTATACAAGAATTTGGCTTTTAACAATATTAGTAGATCAATTGAATCAGTTGTGAAGTAAATGTGATCAGTACAATGTATCTTATAACTTGATACACAAATATTACATGATACTTGTTATACACTTTAGCATATTTGTTTGATGCACTGTATCAATTCTGAGTAAACGTGTTTACTTGCAATGAATCATCTAGTATGATACTTGATTAATACTTTATATAGTAGTTTGGCTTTTGACAATATTAATAAATCAATTGAATCAGCTATGAAGAAAATATGGCTTGTAAAATGTATCTTATAACTTGATACACCACTATTACATGATACTTAATTTATTCACTTTAGCATATTTGTTTGATGCATTATATCAGGTCTAAATAAACTTGTTCTCGTGTAATGAATAATCCAACATGATACTTTATTAATACTTGATATAGGAGTTTGTCTTTTAACAATATTAATGGATCAATTGAATCAGTTGTGAAGAAAATGTGGTCAATACATGAGTGTATCTTATAACTCGAAACACACTCATCAATCTCCAATTATGCCGCAATCACAGTTTTACGATTTAAAAAGTAAATTATTTGTCCGACAACTATTCCATCGCTTTTGTATCTTGAATAACACATATCATTCTTCCAAATTTTAGAATGTCCCAGCATTATTGCAACATTCATATTGTGTCATATGATATTTCGATGATCATCCTTTTTTTGAATTATTTTCTTGTCGGTTGTTTGCAATATTTTGAAGAAATTTTTAATTTGAAAGTTTGGAACTGACTTTGGATGAATCTGTTATATTTTTCTTAGATAGTCGCTTGATTAGGGTTTGATAGGCGTAAATCATGGGAATCAATTAAACTGATTACGTTATGTTCCCTTTTAAAATGGCACTGACAGCTAGCAACATGTATCAACATTGGTTGTTGTATGTATCGTGAAGTGCATTTATAGTTGATTTTCGTAATTTCAGAAACAGTAGGGATAAATTAAATTTGCTCCTTACAGTATGTGATTCTTAAAAAATTTACTTTTTCTTATTGCAAACATTTTAATTCAAGGATTCTGTCTTAAAGAGATAAACTCGAACTATTATTTTAATACGTTGTTCCAACAAGTATAAAATATAGAGCAAATTTTATAAATGGTAAACACATAAAGCGTAATTATGCTCTATAGTTATAGTTTGGATAATTACATTTTAAATTATAATTATAGCATTATTTGTATAATTCGCGCAACATTTATATACATTTGTATAATTCGTTATACAGTTCGCAATTTTTGTATAACGTTTGTATATTTTGCTATAATTTTTGTGCACAACATTTGTATAATTCGTTATATAATTCACAATGTTTGTATATTTCGGTGTACAGTTTGATTCATTCACAACTTTTGTATTATCGCACACAACATTTAGCGCGAATTATATAAAACTCAAACTGTAATTAAATTAGCTATATGTTTGCCACGAGCCGTAATTAATTTAAACTATAGCTAAATTAACTAATTAACTGGAATATATTTAATTATCCATGTAATTTTTCCTAAAAGGTATATATGTGAAGACATTACTCAAATTAAGTGAGCCACACAATTGGAAATCACTCCTTTTCCTTATCAATTTAGGTACATATTCTAAAGGAGGAAACATACAAAATTACGAATGAAGGTAAGATACCAAGTCCTTTGTTCTTCTTTTGATCTAATCATTTTTCATTGCGAAGAATATGACTAGTACTTTTCAATCTTCAACTGGTCCCTACTTACTTGTAGTTCTGTTTAGAGATTATTAATCCTAACTCTAAATTTAAAATTTGAATTAGTTGGTAGTAAATAACAGATACGTTTAAGTGCTTAAAAACATTTTAAATATATAACTTAATTTTATAAATAAATAATTCTATATTTTGATATAAATGTTGAAAATGAACCAAAGCAAAAATGTGTTTTGTAAATAAGTGTTGATGAGTTATTCTTCTGTTTAAACGACTAAGATGTCCTTAATGTTTTTGGCAAATCTATAGATCTTAAAATATCTTGTAAAGAAAAAGGAGAAACAATGGGTATACGAGGGAAGAGGTAGTGTGAAATTTTATTTTGTAAAGGGAATTTTGAGAATTTTAAGGAATATTAATATTAAAATAGTAAAAAAAAATTGCTCAAATCAAACTTGTTTATAAGCTAACCAAAAGTCATAAATTGGTCTCCATGAATTGTCAGAAACTATTAAAAAATAGAAATAAATTTTAATCAATTTATGACTTATGACTTATGTACAATGTTTGAATATTTACCACGCTTGTAGATCAGTCTAAAATACTTATAATAAAAGCACGTTTGACTAATTTTAAGCTCATCCAAAAATCCTCTAAGCAAATGTGTTTGATTAAATTATAAGCTTAGCTATTAATGAATGAATTCATGGAAAACCGTGTATAGGTCTTGTGGTGGATGCATATTTGAATTAATATAAAAATTGAGATTAAATCATAGCTTAAAAAGAAAGCAATGGAGAAATGAGGTGTGTTCTCCCAAAATCCAAAAATTGCAATAACTCAAATAAAGCCATAATAGTTAGCTAGCCAGTCTGGTTCCCTACTACCTTACTCTTACAAAGTTAATTAAATTATATTCACAATAAATACAGAACAAGTTCAACACTCTCAACTGTACCTCCTAGTCCCCACCAAAAATAAATAAGTGAAAGACAACAAAAGTAAAATGAAAAAAAAAAAAAGAAACATAAGAAAAAATAATTAAGAATAGGTAGCCTTTTCAATTTTGCGGGTGTCAAAATCAATCCATTAAATCATAATTTGTTCAATTTATTTATACTTGACTGGGTTCATTTTAATTTGCTCAATTTAATTTATTTTTAAAATATGCAAATTTATGGCCTTAATTAATGCATGGAAATTTTGTTTAAATATTTGTTTATATTTTATAGTCATATATAACTAATTTTTTTATTTGGTATTCAAGAAAGTTTAAACTTAAATTTAAAATTTAATAAAAAGTGGAGGAGTTAAATTATGATTTGACTTTTAACTCATTTCAGTCAAATCTACTTCAGTCTAGTAACATTTAAGTGGATCAATAAATTCATCCATTTACTTAATTTATTTTGACATTTTCAAATTCAATTCAACCCATCTATTTGACATTCTTACCTGATCAAGAAAACTTTTCTAATGCGATTCACCCCTTCAATGTGATTTATGAACTATTATATTAGAAGTGAGATTTGAGGCATTTCTCGAAGTCGTATTGAGTCATACTATAGTTGCAAGTGAGTAGGCCCAATTGCTATTTTGGGAGTCGTCAACCTTGTATATTTATTTCCTTTCTCATTTAATTTATCATGTGATTTACTATTTTTCTTTAATTGTCGAACATAGCAATGATATAAAATAATTCTCACATAATGATAGATTTTGGAATCAATTTTATATTAGTGATACAATAATTTTAAAATTTACTATGTACATTGTATAAATTTGATTAATTTTTAAGCCTTTCGCTATGCTTTGATGAAGATAGTTGTATAAGTTTATCTGCTTAGGTAATTATTTTTATTATAAATAGATTTTTTTGTTAATTTTAATTTACATAACATAGTTCAAATTATAAGTGTCAAAATTTTTATTTTGACCATGCAGTCAAACATATAATTTTTAAAATTTAAGGAAAATAATTTACATATTTAAAAAGTACACTATAAGTAACAGGTTTTTAAAATTTTTTAAAATTACAAATAAATCACAATTAAAAATTTTCTTATTTGACTTTCAAAATCTAAATACGTAATATTTATTTCCTTTATAATGGGGGAGATAATTGAGATCTTCTAAAAATCACAAATTACTTTTGCTTGTGATATATTTCCTCTATTTTATTTTAATTGTTACAGTTTCATTTTCAGAGTTAAATTATATAAATTTTGATTAATATTTTAAGGAGGACTAGTTTGACCAGTCATACTTATGTAAATTGTATAAAAGGGGCAACACAAACGATTATTTGTACTCTGTTTCAATTCCATCTGAGTTAAAAAGGAGCATCTAGTGTGGTCCATTTTTTCACTAAGAAAAACTAGCTTACAAAAAATAGAGTTACTGCTTCCACCTCTCTGCAATCTGCCTAGGTAGGCATTTACTATTCTTTTCCTTTGATAAAATAGTACAACAACAAGAAAATACTTATCCTTTTGTATTTCTCAATTTCTTTCTTGTTGGTAAAGATGGGAGATTCCGGCAACTTTGTATCAAAGTACCAAGTGTTTGATGTTTGCGACCATGTAATTGAATCCCAGCGTTTTGATGATGATGGACATCTCAAAAGAACTGGTAATTAATTGTTTCATTTTTTTTGTTAACCAACCCAACTGTGATGTTGAGTTTGTGATCATTTTACAGGGAGTGTTTGGACTGCAAGTGCTCATATCATAACAGCTGTGATTGGTTCAGGAGTTTTATCTTTGGCTTGGGCAGTAGCTCAACTGGGTTGGGTGGCTGGTCCTATTGTTATGCTTTTGTTCTCTTTGGTTACTTATTATACATCAGCTCTACTTGCCGACTGTTACCGCTCCGACGACCCCATTGCCGGCAAGAGAAATTATACTTACATGGATGCTGTACAAGCCAATCTCGGTATTGTTTCTAAAATTATTTTTCTGTGGAACAAATATATATATATATATATATATAATATTGGATTTTGGATGGTGAAGAATTCTTTTGTTAATTTACATTTTTTTTTAAACAAAAGTGAAATTGGGGGTAAAGTAGGGGAAGTTGAAGAGGGGATTATGATATGAGAATCAAACCCCACCAACAAGTTAGCAAATTGTCTACTGTCTTATTTTAAAATTATTTTTTTCTATAGTTCAAATTGGAGTACTGTTGTGGACAATAAAAAGTATAATGATGATTTGCTAATGAAATGAGAAAATTAACATATTTATGTTCTTTTTTCTTGCTTCTCTTTTTTTTTTTTTGGGATATTTGTTAAATATGTTTTTTTTTAGGTGGCCTCCAAGTAAAAATTTGTGGATGGATTCAATATGCGAATCTGTTTGGAGTTGCTATTGGATACACAATTGCTTCTTCAATTAGCATGATGTAAGTATATATAGTTATTGAATTTGCTTTCACTATGCTTTCTAGCATAGTAGCATACATCTGAATTTTGTCAGGCTTCTATGCGGATACTGGCACGAACAAGATTGCTTTCACTGGTTCTACCAAATTACTATAAGATTTTATGGCAAACTTATATATCATTGTTCTGTTTTTCTTAGGTGATTATTGAGGTAATCTTTTTCTTATACTTTTCGTGTAAAATGGAACAGGGCTATTAAAAGGTCGTATTGTTTTCATAAACATGGTCATAAAGCACCTTGTGTAGTACCGAACACTCTATATATGATCATATTTGGAGTAATAGAAATCGTCTTCTCACAAATCCCAGATTTTGATCAAATTTGGTGGCTTTCAATTGTTGCTGCTGTCATGTCCTTCACTTACTCCACTGTCGGTCTAGGCTTAGGCATTGCTCAAGTGGCAGGTTTGTCAATAGAAATTCGTAATAAACTATGTTACTTGGACTCTTCAAAAATATTGTCTCAATATTTTTGGAGGATCCGAGCAACAATGTATTTCTAATGTTTGTGCTGCTTAACTTTTTTCTGTACCCTTTTGATGAAAGAAATTGGAAAAATTAGAGGAAGTCTAACTGGAGTTAGCATTGGAACTGTGAGCGAAATGCAAAAAGTTTGGAGAAGTTTCCAAGCACTTGGAGCTATTGCTTTTGCCTATTCTTACTCCCTCATCCTTATTGAGATCCAGGTAAAAAATACATAGCATTTTCATTTGTCCGTTGCGATTAATTTGATGTTGTATTAATTTCCTATATAATACAGGATACACTCAAATCCCCACCCTCAGAAGCCAAGACAATGAAAAATGCAACTTTTATTAGTGTATCAGTAACAACAGTTTTCTACCTGCTTTGTGGCTGTTTTGGCTATGCAGCATTTGGAGACCTTGCTCCCGACAACTTACTAACTGGTTTTGGATTCTACGACCCTTATTGGCTACTCGATATAGCCAACATAGCCATCGTTGTTCATCTTGTAGGTGCATACCAGGTTTACTGCCAACCTCTTTTCGCCTTCATCGAGAAAACAGCAGCAAAATGGTATCCCAACAGTAAATTCATTACCAAGAATGTTAGTGTCCCAATACCGGGCTATAAGTCCTACAACCTCAACCTTTTCAGGCTAGTTTGGAGGACGATCTTCGTCATCATCTCCACGATCATCTCTATGCTATTGCCATTCTTCAGCGATATCGTTGGAATTCTTGGAGCACTAGGATTTTGGCCTCTGACTGTTTATTATCCGGTGGAAATGTACATTGTGCAAAGGAAGATACCAAAATGGAGCAGAAAATGGCTTGGTCTACAAATTCTAAGTGTTGCTTGCCTTATAATCTCAATTGTTGCGGCTGCTGGTTCTGTTGCTGGTGTTGTATATGATCTCAAAGCTTACAAGCCTTTCAAATTTAATTAGTGAAAGAGGCTTCAATTGTTGTTAATGTTCATAACATGTTTTACTAAAATTTTGAAATCTAAAACTCATATCTCATTAGTTTTCAAATGATCAAGTCCAATTTAATGCTTAAATCAAGTAATGCTTTAATCGATCCATTGTAATTTATGTAACATTTTTTGCTTCCCAAAAGTTTACTTGAATAATCATTGAAGCTAAATTGGATAAGATCAATTCAATACTAGACAAAAATATATATTGCAATCTTCTCATGTTAATATGATTAAAGAAAAATTATTGATCAAAGTTTATATAGTTAATTAGGCTTTCTGCTTACATCGAAAGGAAAAAAATGATATAAAATTATCCAGTATTTGCTTTCACAGGAGTAATAAAAACTAGTGCTTTCTAACCAAATAAAACGTTTCTAAGTACCATCCAAAGTTCCCTCTTGAAAAATAACATCCATCAAATCCATACAAATTTTGTCGAATCTGAATATTTGGTAATTTTCCTATGGGCGAAAATAGTTGGACAAATGCTTTGTCACATATAGTCAGTTCAAAGTTGAAACTTTTATGGAAGAATTTTAAAAGGATTTCTTCTCTTCCAATGAATACTTTAGCAATTGGAATCTGTGATGATCAGTCTTCATTAACAAAAGAGTGGGTAAAATATGAAAGAGTAATTAAAAGCTCCATATGAAGGGATGGAGGAGGAGAAGATATAGCATGGAGTGATAACAAAAAGAGAATCAACAAGCACCAAACACCTGAAATCTGAATCATGATCTAGATATCTTGAACAATCTAATATCTTTTAAAATGTAAATATAGTACTAGTTTCATATTCAAGTCTGTCTTTTGTAGGACAGCATGCTTTGCAAGATTTACAAGTGGTAGAAAAACACAAACTAGCATATAGAATAAGGTGTATATGGAGAATTTGGTTAACAAAGTATGTCAAGACTATGATTTAAAACTACTATACGTATACTTGCGATGCACAAAAATTATTAAAAACAAGTTATCATCTTATATGCTTGATTATATTATTTCATCTGTCCCATTTTATATATGAGACCCCGTGTTTCTCGTCTTCCATAATATATATATAGAGTGACCTGTTATATAAGACATATATGATTATGGATAGAACCTAAGGATAATAAGGTTGCCAATAGGTGGTAATATCAAGGACTTAAAGTTTTAAATCAAAAGAATCCCCTAAATACACATTCGGGATTAAAGAAATGGCCCGAGTAGCACCTCACCCTTTTCGGAAGGTTTAAATTATATATCACTTTTGAGATGAGACTAAAAGTGAATACCTTGCTAAGAAAGGACTTTTAAAGAGTATTTTAATAGCATAAATGTCATATGTTAAGTTTTGGGATCAAAGAAGTTTCACGATAAAGATTAACCAAGGTTACCGTAAGCTTCTTTTAGAAATTCTTCTTAAATTTTGATCAAATGTATCAGACCATATCTCCCAAAATATAAGGAGTTAGAAGGTCTATCACATATCAAATTGAAGATCATGAGTCTAATTTGGAACGCATAAAAAAATACATCAATCTTACTTCAGAATAAAAAGTTATGATGGTTTTACCGTGACTGCCCAAGCAGGAAATCGGGTCATTGATCGGGTTGGGTCATGCCCACCTAGATGTCGACTAATTTGACCTTTTTAAAGTTAAAGACAGTTCCATTTCATCCCAAACAGTTTAGAAACTGAAGAAAAAGCTCCCTCAAGGTACCTAAGTGATTTAGGTAAGTTTTTCACATTTTTACCGTTAAAATTCATTCTCGTACCTAGAAATGTGTGTGTTACGCTTTGCAATTATTTTTTCCTCCTATTAATTCTGTTTGGGGTTATTTTTGGACTGTAAAAAATTGGTGTTCTTGCTGATTATTCTTGGTTTACAGCTAGTGTGTTCAGGTAATAATCTTAGAGATCTTTTACGATCATTTTTACAAAGTATTATGGACGTTTTCTCCGCAAATGCTATATGGCAACTCTGCAGATTAATGCTCAATTATGGGCAGTTTATAGGTGGTTATAAATTGCATATATATAGTGGTTGTAAAGCTTAGGATGTAAGGAACAACTTTTTTGAAGAAACTTTGGGCTATTGGACGTTCGGTTGGAGAGGTATGTTAAGGCTAAGCTCCATCCCTTCTTTTAGCACCAAATTTGGAAAGTTCCCAAAAAATTAAATGTGATATTTTACTATTCTGTTGCTAGAAAACCTTCTATAAAAGGCATAAGGATTGCAACTGAATTATTTTCATGATAGTATTAGGCTGATATTCTATTCGTTCGCTTAAACTGGACATTCACTATCTACATATCAATTTATCGATTTTCCCGAGTACCTGTCCATACGTTGAGATGTTGCTTTTTTTGGTGTGGTGTCACTAAAAATAAAGGTAGATTATTAGGGGGATGTAGTACTTGTAATCAGTCCGTCATCCATACTAAAATGATATTCGAAGCACGTAGCAAGTAACACGTTGATTTCCAATAATCTCAAGTATAACACTCCTATTTAAACTACCAAGGAACTTGATTCTTTTTAAATATTTTCTTTTAATAATTGATACGGAACTAAGTATAAGCATTATGTGAAACATCTTTATGAACTTTTGTAGAGTTTAGGCTTCATTTTAAATATTAGTTTAAGTTCCCAAACTTGTTCAAAAGACAGATAAGATCCCATGAGTCATGTGTATATGCTTCGACAATGATTATAATGTTATGAGAATAAGTGTACCAATGAGCCAAAATTGGCTAAATTCTTGCTATGGCGTACTTTGTGCATTCAACATTCATACCATATATTGCATGTTATGCATGGACTTCAAGCTATAATCAGAGGTATGAAGCCTATTTGCCCAAATGAATATATATATATATATATATATATATATATATATATATATATATATATAT
>JAOTQR010000007.1:100928-111816 GCA_025774065.1 Solanum ossicruentum | reverse complement strand
TAAATACCTATATTTGTCTAATATAAATTTTTAATTTTAAATAATTAACTTTTATTTTTAAAATTTAATATAACCTTATAATTACACTCGTGCAACCAAACATCACGCTTGTAATTACACTCTCGCGAACAAACAAGACAGTGTAATTACTAGAGTGTGTAATTACAGGATGTGTAATTACTACCCTGGTAATTACACCAATTCCAATTACCAAGTGACTTTCCAAACAAACCCTAAATGCTCATCTTGTAAAACTTGTGCATTCATATTCAGTTTTCTGCTCAGTAGTCAATTATGCCAGAGATTCGTTTCGAACCAACAATGATTTCTAAGTGTTACTGTGTCTAGGTTGTAGGCTCAGAGCATGATATAAATTATTATTTGGAGTCTAAGTTGAAACATAATAGGAATATTTTATCATATGTTTAATTGAAACATGTCATAATTTCAAGAACTCGAATTATGATATGTTTCAATTAAACATGTGAACATATGATAAAGTATTTTTATTAGACACTTTCACTTTATATTTTAAGAAGCTTATGTGTTTTTACACATTCAATACGTAGGTAACAATATAAAAAATAGGTTTCATCAATAATTTACGAGGGTTGAAAACTACCTAATATACAAACATTCTTATCATATTTACTAATTCTCCCTATAATTCACATATCGTCTCATTGATTAATGATTCCATTTCGGGTTTCAAATCAAATGCACCTATACATATATTTCTTGCTACCAAATACATTGCAAAATACAAAATCATATGGAGAAAGGTCAATGAAAGAGGAGGGAGGAGAGAGTCGATCGAGATAAAATAGAGGTGAGTGAGAGAATATGTGTATTTTAAATACATACAAATCATATTAAATATATATGCCTTAGATACGGATACATTCTGAATTAAAGAGATGAATGAGAAAGATAGATACATATGAATCTACTCGGATACTGTATAACTATAACAAGTTAAACCCAATTTTGATTCCATATATCTGGATGGGTCTAATTTGAAATCTGACATGAATGACAATTTCCAAAAGCTCACAAAAAGGCGCATATTTAAACATTAAACTAGTGAAATTTATGTTGTTTGCCTCAAAGCACTTGGTGGTGACATTTCCACCCAAGTGTCAGCTCGGCTGGCCCATCATAATATTGGGCCCGAGATTTAGTCACTCAGAGCCACACTTAGCTCTGGCCCATCTTATAAATATGCTTTTCTGCCTTCTCTCCTACAAGCAATAGCTCTGCTGCCACATTTTCCATTCAGAAAACCTAAATATGAGGCAATTTGATCCGTGGCCTGTCTTCTTCCGTCGTGAATGGAACCGTAACTGGCCATTCCTCGTTGGTTTCGCCATCACAGGAACCATCATCACCAAGCTCTCACTCGGTTTCACTGGTGAGCATGGAGTGTAATTTTTAGTTTCTTTCCACGTGTATGTTTCAATGTCTGTTGTTTTTTATTGATCGGATCTGATTTTGATCTATTTACTGGTTGACTTTTGTAGAGGAAGACAGGAAAAACTCTAAATTTGCGCAGAGGCACAAGAAGTAAGTTTAGTCATTCGTTGAAATTTTGATTTTGTAGATCTAGGCTGTTATTCCGTATTGATTTGACTCTAGGATTGGAAATCGATGAATGTGCTTATTATGATTGAATTGCTTGCTAGCCTCATTAAATTACTTTTGTTTTTTGGTTTGTTAACGAATGGTCAACGTACTTCACTTTATGGGCTTAGTTAATATCCTAATTTGCAAGACGGTAGTTTGAGATTACTCCGTTGTTTATATCACTCTAGTGTACAGGATTTTATGTACGTAAAAGGAGAGAGAAGGATGAAACGTGTATGGAGGTAGATTAGAGCTGCATTTCAATAGGTTATTTATACATGAAGAGGGATAAACTGTTTAAGAAACTGTGCTTCTATAAGTTGTTTCTATGAAAAAAGATGTGTGACTTGTTGGGTTTTGCAACCTTCTGACTGAAGATGCTACAAAGAGATGGATAATACTAGAAACTGATCCTTAATTTTAGGTGTAGGAATCTGTAGTGAATTGGGACTTAATGGTCAATGAGCCTTTTCTTCCTTTTAGGATTGTAGAAAAGAACAAGTAGGAAGAAGAAGGATGACGCTATGAGATCTAGAAATGAAAATGTGAACGAAGCCATATAGAATTGGGGAGTATTGGGATAATAAAGAGGAGGATCTTAAAGAACTGATGTTGAGAATTGAATGAGGATAGTGAGCTCTGTAGCAGAAATTTCCTGGTTAAAAAGAGGAGGAACCATGCATTCAGCAATATGAGGTAAATATTGCAGGATCCAGTAATTTGAAATAGCAATAGACCTCTAATGCAATGAGATGAAAACATTAGGATGACTAACACATTTATTTGTTAGTATCAATCACCTATGCTATATTATAAGCACGAAGACCCTTAGAAATACTGGATGAACTTTTTGCTCTTCATTAAAAGTTTAGAGAAAATCGTCTTTTAAAATTAACTACAATTTTGATTATTAAATCCTTCCTAATTTGAATATAGCACAAATCCTAAAATTTAAAGATTTATAATTTAATTAGCTGTTGTCTATATATTCTCTTATATGTCATCATTGTTACCTAGGTTACCTATATATATATGATTTTATGTGGAAAAGTATTAGTTATATCTTTTGTTGTATATTGAATATATTAATTTTGTGTTTAAGATTTTTTCATGTTTAATAAAAAATCATCAATTTATTTATTAGTCCAAACACGTTTTTTAATAATTCAATATGAACTCATTGAAATAAGGTACACGCGCAAGACGCGTATCCTTAGGCTTGTATATTCAACTGTTTAAACCACTCTTAGAGATGGAGTGGATTGTGTTACATGCCATGCTGCCTCTTTTTCTTCTTTCTATCTTTTGTTTTTTGTGTGTGCACGCCATGAAAACTGTCGTGGTAACGCTTATTTGAACATAAGCTTTTAGTAACATCTGTTTAGGAATCTCAGTATTATGCTCCATCTTTAGCCAAAGGATAAAATAGGTAATAATTGGACATATGATTTTATGTTGCTGAATGACCTAAATAGTGGATTCAGCTACCCTCCTTAAGGTCCAAACAAATCTGAATTTTGTAGATTTGAATATTTTTCTGCTGCTATAGCAGTGGATCCAGATTTTATAACTTGATGGGTTCAAGCTGACACAGAAATGTCTATGCTCTGTGCCTTCGTTGGACCCATAGCACTATGGCTACATCTGCCCGTAGTTAACTGTAGATTAGTGGATAATTCCTATTGGATAGTTTGTAGCATCACCGATTATTTTTCTGTTCTTTCCCAATTTGTGAAAAAATTGTATCCTCATTTATGTTCTGGATATGAGATACATAGGTGGCATTGAAGTCAGTTTTATCTGTATGCATTAGTTTTGACATTGAACTCATTACTCTACTCATCATTCCATGTCAAGTCCATAAAAATCTAAGCTGTTGTTTCTTCTTTCGTGCAGTTGACTCTGTACATGCTCAGTCTTCTTGCTAAATGGAGGCTTCTTTACCAGGGACAGCCCTTTCCTTTTTCTATTTACTTCCTTTTCTAGGATGTCAAAGATTGATACTTCTTGCATAAAGTCCCTCGTGTTGGGATGAATTTGGAAGCTGTCATATGAACTTAAAATCGTATTGTTTGCTGGGGCTGCTTATCTCTCATTAATAGTTAGTTAGCTGGCTCCTCCTTTTAAATGTAAAATTTACCTGAGTTTTGAATCATCCGGAATATTTTGTCCTAATAAAGATCTTTTCCGTTCATTATTTCGGAGCCACGTACTGCCTGTGTTGGCCATTCACTTTACTATCAATCGTTTAATCGAGTGTCTGGACAAGTTGGGTGGCTGAGTTACGCCTGCTGTTGGTACTGCTTTCAACTAACTTTGTCACAAATGGATACTGTCAATTTTAGCAATCTCAAGCGGCAACATGTCCTTGTTGCTAGGTTCATTTATGCTGTTACTGCCAAATACTAACAAGAATAACACGATCTTACTAAATCAAAAGTGCCCTTAGATAATGCTAGTTCCTGCTAAATCAAACACCGAATGTGTTTATGAAAGCATTGGCAAACATGTTTGATAGAAGAAAGCAGTTTAAAGAAGCTATACAACTATCATGGATGAACATACGAAAGATCATTTGTCCGGAATAAACAATTCTATGAAGTTGAAGATGCAGACGTATTATATCTCATTCAATCACGATGTCCAGAATAACGGCATTAGCAAATCTAATTTGGTCGAAGGATGTTAACTGTGTGAGGCAAAATATAATTTTAAATAATCTTTCTTTGATGAATGAACTTCCGACTTTTTATTTTTCAATTTACCCTTGATAAAAAGTCGTATTGGATGCCAATTTCTTTAACATCGTGAATGGTAGTAGTTAGTTATAAATAAAGAAAAGTTGATTTGATAATTAGCTAGTACTATTATTTGCTCTGTCCACGAAGAAAATCAAGACATATTTATCAAGTATATAATTTTTAATTAATCATATTTTTATTATATTTTTTAAAATATTAATTTATTAGAAAGTGATATAGCAACAGTATAACATTTACAAATTTGACGATCATGTATGTTGGTTGTAAACTATTATTAAGTATTGTTTCGCTATATATCATATTGTATTGTGTAAAATTCTATCATATTTTATGATTTTAATGAATAACAATATTTGGATAGATTGCATTGTTTTCCTTAGTTATATAATTTCACATATCCATAATTTGATCTACTATGTGGTCGAGTAAGAAATAAAATATAATTAATAAATAATAAATAAATATAAAATAAAAAGAAAATACACAATCACGTACCAAATCGATCATTACATAGAATGAATTTTGTCTTTATTTAATAATAAATTTAAATGAAATAATGCGATATTCTACTATGTTATAAGCTTCACTGAGGTGTTTGTGTCATCGTCATTAATTTATCTTTTTGTGCAAGACCAAGCAGGGAATTGATTTGGCTTGATAGTTAAAGTGTTATTTTGTGAGCGAGAAGTTCTATGACTCTCTATATTTGCAAATATTTTTTTAAGTACTCTATTTAATTGATTTGTTGAATTATTTCTCATCCTCTGTTATATATTATTTTAAAATAGTAGCATATAATATTTTAAAGTCATTTTTCATAATTATTTTATCTGAGTAGCTTGAATGTATATTTGTAATTTCTTAATATATTCTATTTTAATTTGCTTGTCTTATTCTTAGTGTTTTATATATTTAAAAAGTTAGTAAAAAAATGCTATTATTCTCGATAATTGACAACTTAAAATAGTTCGAAAAATATGTTACGTGAAAGCATAAAAAATAATATAAACCATAATAATTGACAGCTTAAAATATTTTAAAAATAAATAAAAAGTTCGACTGATTATTGAAATTAATCTATTGACGTCACATAAAATGAACAAAAAAATAAAATGTATTATATAATTAAAAATTATGAAAAAAGTATTATAAATCTAGATAATTAACAATAGTAACATATCTACATATGAAAATTAAATAAAAATTACTTAAATCACTAGAATCAACATTTAAACTAACATATAAAAGGTTCAATTAACACTCGAGTGTCGCATAAATAGGGATAAATGAATAACATATATTGTTATAAAAGAAAAAGACGTAAACGTAATATACATCACAATAATTAAAAACATAAAAATTAAAAATTAAAAGACATATTAATTTTTTGCTTTCGAGATTCTATCAGTATCACATAATTGGGACAAGGGGGTGACATATATTATTACGTACAAAATTGCTATAATTCACAATACTTAATAATTTAAAAATTATATTAAAATTTAATTAATCTTTTATCTATATTAAATAAATTAAAACACCAAAATAATAAATATTAAGCGACATGGACGCCACTATTTTGTAATATAATAGAACTAAGTAATAATTAAAATAACCATTGTACTAAAACTTACAATACATTCTGATACGAAGTAAGGACCGTCCAAATAAGGTTTAAGGAAAGAAAAAACGACAGCAACTCCTCAAAATAACATTAAAAAAAACGTCAGCAACTCCTTAAAACATTATTTTGTCTCCTTTGAATCGATTTTCGCCGCCTCATCGTATTAATCATTTTTGTATGATCCTTCTTTTATATATTGTGATTCTAGTTTTCGTTTGTCTCTGTCTCTGTCTCCTTCTCTCTCCATCCGGGCACCATAAACTTCCAAAATCATAAAAATATTGTTAATGCTATGAAATAAATCTAAAATTAACTAGAATAAATTTAAATAGAATTAATATTTGGAATAAAAAAAAAGGAATGTATTATTTTGTATCTGTATCCGTGTGTGTCCATGCATTGCAATCCTTGGCTATAAATAGCCCGGGATTATAGCCAAGGAATATCATAACATGACAAGGAAATGTGGGAGACACAATCATATTTTATATGGGTCTCACACCTACTATGATTATTTTATTCTTTTTCATATACAATTATTGTTCCAACACTCCTCCTTAATTATTTATGTAAAAGGAAGATTCTATGTGATATTAATACGCATTATTAGCTGTTTCATTAAAAATCTTGCCAGGAAAACTCGGTGGGATAAAACCTTAGCCAAGGAAAAAAGAGTATAGCGTGTATTCTCCCCCTGATGAAAATTTCACTTGATACTTTGGAGACAGTGTATTCCAATCGAATATCTCAGCTTCTTGAGTGTTGACGTTGGTAATACCTTAGTGAATAAATCTATAGGATTATCACTTGAACGAATTTGATGTACATTAATTTCACCTTTCTTCTGAAGATCATGTGTAAAAAATAGCTTTTGTGAAATGTGTTTCGTTTTGTCTCCTTTTATGAAGCTACCTTTCAATTAAGCTATACACGCGACATTGTCTTCAAACATGACCGTGGTTACGTTGACATCATTTTTCAATCCACACTTATCTTGCATGAAATGTATCATCGATCTCAATCATACATATTCTCTGCTTGCTTTATGAATTGCTATTATTTTAACATGATTTGAAGAAGTAGCAATGATAGGTTGCTTATAGATTGCCATGATATAGCAGTTCTTCCGTATGTAAACAGATAGCCTATTTGAGATCTGACTTTATGTGGACTGCTTATCTCTCATTAATAGTGGGTTGGTTCCTCCTTTTAAATATAAATTATTAAAATTTAATTAACTTTTTAAATTTTATTCATATTACATAAATTAAATCACAAAAATAATAAATATTTACTAATATTGACACCAACACCGACATCACTGTTTAGTAATATAATAGAATTAGATAATAATTAAAAGAAATATTACACTTAAACTTACCATATAATACAAAGTTACGACCATCCAAATGAGGTTTAAGGAAAGAAAATACGTCAGCAACTCCTCAAAACATTAGTTTGTCTCTTTTGAATCGATTTTCGCTACTTCGTGTTAATCATTTTTGTATGAGGATCCTTCTTTTATGTGTATTGCGATTCTTGTTTCCGTGTATTTGTCTCTGTCTCTGTCTCCCTCTCTCTCCATCCGGCACCATAAACTTCCAAAATCATAAAAATACTGTTAAAATATATTTGTAGTTCCTTCCTCTGAAAAGGTCCCGACAACCAGTTCTCCACTAAAATGGCGGCAGCGTCAACAACTCTGGAGCTTGAGCTACCAGAGTGCCCAGTTTGTCTCCAACAATACGGTGACGTTTCAACCATCCCACGAGTCCTCCCCTGCGGCCACTCCGCCTGCCAAGACTGCTTAAGACAGCTGCAAAACCCCTTTCCTTCTACAATCCGATGTCCAGCTTGTACTCAGCTTGTTAAACTCCCCAACCCCATTTCTTTTCTCCCCAAGAACATTGATCTATTACGCTTCTCCAATCTTCCACACCACACCAACTCAAAGGGTTCTTATGTTTCAACTCAAAAATATGATAAAGATCCTATTTTTATCAAACCCCCTTTCTGGTCTCATGACTTCTACTCGACTTGGAAGACATGGGTCCTACCTGAAGACACTATAATCATCGAATCAAATGCTTCTCTGTTTTATGGGAAGGTTTTGAAGGTTTCCAACAGCGTTTCTTATATGGGGTGCGCTTTGAAAGAGGGTGAAAAGGTTAGTCTTTTTGAAATTGGATATTTTGCTAAGGATTCTTATTCTTCTTCTAGGTTTGAATATAGTTATGAAGTGAAACTTATGAGTGTATTGTATGGATTGAGTGAAGGGAAGAGGAATGAGTTAGAGTCAATTATCAAAGCAAGTTTAGCTCTTCGTGTAATGTGTAAGGTTTATGGGTTTTGGTACAATATGGATACTACTTGTGTCTACATGGTTTCTGAGACATTTAGTGGGAGTTTGTTGGGGAAGATGGGCGTGTTAAAGAATGCTGTTCTTGAGAAAAATGCTGCAGAAAAGATCAGTAATGCGGCTGAGTTAGTGATAGTTGGTTTGGATATATGTCGAACAGTGAATGATTTGCATATAAGAGGATTGGTTCTGGGTTTTTTGGGGCTTTCTTGTTTTGGTTTTGACAAGTATGGCCATGTTTATATTGATATTAATGAAGTTTTGGCAACAGGAAGGAGAGTTTGCAAGAGACTCACAGATGTTGTTGGCAAGAGTGGAACTGCAAGGGAAGATTTGGTGGTGAGATTAAAAATTAACATGGTGGAAGATTGTGTTTTTGTTAGTCCAGAGGTATTCTTTGAGTTGTCGAAACTGGGCGGGGTTGTGATAGATTTAGGTAGCTCAAGGCATCATGTTGGATATGGTTCTGATATTTGGTCATTAGCTTGTGCAATTATTTCACTTCTACTTGGTAAATCATTTGCTGAAGAGATGCAGAATTATTTGAGTTATCTCGTTGCTGCAGTAACAGATGAGAAATGTCTTGACTTTGTTAGATGGTACGTGGAGTGGAGGCAAAAGATTATAACTCTAATTGAATGCAGATTGGGGTCGGAGTTTACTAATATGAAGACGATTCTCCTCAAATGCTTGGAATACAATCCAGAAAATCGGCCACTTATATCTGAACTGTGGAAAATTTTAAAAGTTCTTGTGATCAAATCTGAACTTGATGATGTAAAGGGCATAAAGCAGGAAATAAGAATGGAAAACATGTGTAACTGCTTAATTCTTGGAGACTTTTGTCAGTCAATCAATAAGGTTAGCAAACAATTGCCGAGGTGCCTTGATGATACTTCTGTGGTGGAAAATTCAAATACAGAGGAGGCTGATGGGGTTGAAAATTTCGGGGCTGATAAGAATGTTATTGAGGGTCTCTCTTGTGATCCAGTGAAGTGTATTGATCTAAAAGGGCATCGTAATTGTATCACAGGGTTAGCGATTGGAGGTACAAGCGCTGCCTGTTTTCTCTTTGATATCTCAGTAATTCAGTCTTTCTTGAGTTACTTGAATGTACCAGATACTTGCAGTTTAATCCCTTTTTGTACTTGATATTTGTGTTGAAGCTCAGTTTTAGATGTTTTTGTTTGCCTTTTTGCTATTATTCATGACTTGACAATTTTAATGCTTATTTTATGTGCATTTCTCTGCATAAAGCTTAGAGAAAATACAGACAATTGATGTTGCCTTTTGCTCTTCCATTCCTTTCAGGTGGCTTTCTGTTCAGCTCGTCATTCGACAAAATGGTCAATGTATGGTCTTTGCAGGTAACTTGGTCCATCATTTGGCATAGGATTTAGAATATGTCATTGTTGGACGCTTTTTCTGGAATCAGCCAATGACCGTAGGAATTAGAAATGAAGAGATTGGAAAAGGTCTTGCAAGAATGACATACTGAGATTAAGACAAAAGGATAAGAAATATTAAGGAGCTATTGGAAGGAAAGATCGCTTTAAAAGCAGCAAGCATATCTTTCTTCTATTTTAAAATATGGGTCTGATGGGCCCCTGCTGAGATTCATCCCTCCTATCATCTAGGAGGGAATAGGGCTTTGGAGGAACTGTGTTAGACTAGTTGACACAAGTGGTAATCTTTGAATCTTCCTATTATTCATAACAGTTTAAGCTAAAGATTTTCTGGAAATTTACGTTAATGGAATTAGGAGCTATTATCCCCAGGTTTCCTTAAGTGATCTCTATGGCAGGATATAATTTAAAATGTCTCAGACTATTATAATTCTTTTATCAATAAATGCATAATTATGATTGTGGGATCTAATTCGGAAGAGAATGAGATGCTTTCTTGATTCTACTTCTCCGAAAGGGTGATAGAAGTCTATGTAAGAATTGCAAGGTTATTCCGAGTGACAATGTTTCCACTCAACATGGGCTTTTAGTGATGGATGTGGAGATCAAGAGAGAAAAGAATAAGAAGGTTATGTATGTCCAACCTAGGATTAGATGGGGAGGCCTTACTCCTGCACTTTCTCGCGAGATGGAAGAAAAGTTGAGAAACTTAGAGGCATGGAGTAGTGAGGGTAATGTGAACAGTATGTGGGACACGACTGCTGGTTACATAAGAAAGGTAGCTACCGAGGTATTTGGGGTTTCGAGAGGGACCTTTGGTGGACGTCAGGGCGATTGGTGGTGGAATGATAAAGTTCAGGGTAAAGTGAAAGATAAGAAGGTTGCTTACACAGAGTGGTTAGAGTGTAGGGACGAAGATGAAAAGCAAAAGCTTAAGGTAATCTATAAGACGGCCAAGTCAGAAGCAAAGATGGCAGTGACGAATGCTAATTCAGCAGCGTTTGAGCGCCTTTATGAGGAGCTAAGTGACAAAGGCAGGGACAAGAGATTGTATAGGCTCGCTAAAGTAAGAGAAAGGAAAGCTCGCGACTTGGACCAAGTGAAGTGCATCAAG
>JAOTQR010000007.1:66759-94508 GCA_025774065.1 Solanum ossicruentum | reverse complement strand
TTTTTTTTTATAATTGGGTTCTTTTTTTTTTCCCTTTTTTTTTTTTTTTTTTTTTTTTTTTTTTTTTTTTTTTTTTTAAGGAAGGAGCGAATGAACTGAAGAAAACTTGGAGTGGGTTTAGTAGCTTGAACAACTGGGTTGTAAAAGATTATTACAGGCTTGTCAATTCTGTGAATTCCATGGAGCCCCAAATTCAGAATCTTTCTGATGAGCAGGTTGGTTTGCAGTATCATTTTTGTTAATCTTGTTTTAGTTTTTCCCTCTTTTTTAAAAATGTTTTATCTTATTGGTATCTTTTTGTCATAGTTGAGTGCAAAAACTCTGGAGTTTCGTCGCCGTTTGAGAGAAGGAGAGACACTAGCTCATATTCAAGCTGGTCTGACAGTATGCTTTATTTTTTGGCTAATAAATACTCCCTGAATGTTTTAGTCAAAAGGAATTAAAGTTATTGTTTTTAATCATGTTCATTTTCATTTCTATTTCTAGAGGCATTTGCGGTTGTTCGTGAAGCTGCAAAAAGGAAGCTGGGAATGCGCCATTTTGATGTTCAGGTATCTCCCGTGTAATTCTTGACCATGTTGATTGTTTAACGAAGGCATAACATCTTCTGAAGGATGTTCATTTGTCTAATTCCATAATAATACATATTGGAGTTCTCTTACTAATTTTTGTTTAAGAACATGTCCATATTCTTATCAGAGAGTGGTCATGTGTAATCATATCATACATGGGTTTTTGGCATAAACAAATAGATATAAGAATAAATCACTTTGTGAATAGTGAATAATTCAATATATTTGCATATGTTACGTCCTTATGCAAATTGATCAATTCTGCTTTAATTGGAAATCATAGATTATTGGAGGAGCAGTTCTCCATGATGGGGCTATTGCAGAGATGAAGACTGGTGAAGGGAAAACCTTGGTGTCCACGTTGGCGGCATATCTTAATGCCTTAACCAGGGAGGGCGTTCATGGTATGCTCTGTTGAGTGTGTTTATGCTTTTTCGAAAAATCCTGCACCCATGGGCATACGGCCTGGCAGGCCTTCCCAGTGCATGTGTATATCTACGAATTAATCAATCTGCATACGCGGACACACAAGTGTAAATATTTTTCTATCTATTTCCACTTCCTTAGAAACCACTTTTGTCTGCTATAACGTCAGGACTATAAAAGGTGTTCCTGGATGTTCGTTGAGTAATCTTCAACATTCGCCATTCAGGACACGAGTTGTCTCTGTGGGGTTTTACCTCAAATATACATTAATTAATCATGACTTGCAAATATTAGCGTCATGTAAATGTCGGTGATAATACTTGTTGGTCTTTACTAATTTTTCTTTTGGCATCTCTTTTGATAGTGGTAACAGTGAATGATTATTTAGCTCAACGTGATGCTGAGTGGATGGGACGTGTTCACCGTTTTCTAGGTCTTTCTGTTGGCCTTATCCAAGTAATTTTCTGTAATCAACTGTCTGTATTTCCGTTGTTATAATTTTTGGTCTAGTATGTATTTTTTAACTCAAATTTCATTTTACAAGTAGTTTTTCCTAGAAGTGCTTATTAAAAGTTTGGTCTTTTTCTTTTTAGAGATCAACTGTTATAAATCAACCATAGTAACTCTTTCTATGCACAGAGAGGGATGAAGAGCAAGGAGAGGAGATTTAATTACAGCTGTGATATAACGTACACGAATAATTCAGTAAGTTGTAGTGAGTTTCATGTTGTTTGCTTGCATATATGTTATGTCACGTATCTTTTCTGCTGTATACTTATTCATTTCTCTTAGTTGCATAACATGTGAAGCTTTGGCATCCTTTGATGGTCGATTAGCTGTCTAATGATTACATCTTTTCTGTCTCCCTTTCTCCACTTTTTCCCTTTCTTATTTTCAATGACCCAGGAACTTGGTTTTGACTATCTCCGAGATAACCTTGCCACTAACCATGAGCAACTTGTGATGAGATGGTAAACATTGATATACATTTTTTTCCCTCTCTTGTTAATTTGTGCGATGGTTCATATTTACCTTATACAAACAGGCCAAAGCCCTTCCATTTTGCTATAGTTGATGAGGTTGATTCAGTCCTCATTGATGAAGGAAGAAATCCATTGTTGATAAGTGGTGAGGTATGTCTCATTGTTATCTTATCTTGTCATAGCACTGTTGATGGAATTATCCAAAAGATATTAGTTTTTTCTTTATGGTACTAGAAACTATTGATTGAATGAGTTCTGATAGCTGGATATCATAATTTTCATTTCCTTGTTTATGTTTGCTTTCTTTATTTCTGTTTGTCTTTTATTTATTTGTTTTTAAAAAAACTGCTTTTTGCATTCTATCTCAGGCTAATAGGGATGCTGCTCGTTACCCTGTTGCTGCTAGAGTAGCTGAGTTGCTTGTTAAGGGTCTTGTGAGTTCCAAATTTTTGAGTTATCCCTTCAAAACTTGAGCTCTGTGGCAACAATACACGATAATGATGTTTACTTGTAATATCAGCATTATAGCATAGAGCTTAAGGATAATTCTGTGGAGTTATCCGAGGAGGGAATTGCACTTGCTGAAATGGCCCTAGAAACAAGTGACTTGTGGGATGAGAATGATCCATGGGCTAGGTAAATATTTACCTTGTTGTTCTGTCTGCTTCCTTTGTTTTCTGTTTTATTTCTTTAGTTAGATTGCATAAGGTACTTCCGTTTTAACTTTACACTAAACACTGCAGATTCGTATTTAATGCTTTAAAAGCCAAGGAGTTTTACAAGCGTGATGTCCAATACATTGTTAGAAATGGGAAGGCTCTTATAATTAATGAGGTACTTACAGAAGAAGTGTCCCTCATAAGATGTGAATGTGGTCTTGGTCTCTTTTATTGTCACTAATGATTTTATTGTTATTTTGTTCATCAACTTCCCTTTCCTTATTATTTTCAGTTTAACCCTTAGGGTGGAACTGTTAGTATTTTTTCTACCATGAAATGATAATGGTATGATCAGTATTAAGATAGTATCATGATTATCTGCGTATTTTGGTAAAGATGTCATTCAACCAGTAATTAATAATTCTAAATAACTACATCTCAATCCCAAGCAAGTTAGGGTAATAAGAGAAATCGACAACAGCTGGTTTTTGAGGGTTCCCTTTTCTTTTGAGAAGGTAACATATTTTTGAGGGTTCCATTTTCTCATAGATCTGATGACATTAGGCAGACATTATTGTGTATGGGAATGAAATGAGTGAAGCAAAATGGATACTGAGGATTTATATTCCTGACCCAGAATAGGATGGGGTTGAGGTGTAGTAGTCTGACGACTTTAGGCCAGAAGTTATTGGGTATAAAGTTTTCGACTAGGGAGATCGTTTCCTCCTTGGCAAGTATGAGCCATGTTTCTGACCTTATTTGGAGTACCCAGGGTAATGTCACAAAGTTTCAGATGTCTCCTATGGTTCTGGAAGTCAAGCTACACTGGGGGATTGCATATGAAGATTTGGTTGACTGCCCTGATAACTGTCATATGGAGCATAAGAACTGAAAGAAACAAGAGATGCTTCAAAGACAAAGTAAATGCCAGTGTTATTAAATGTGCTCACCTCTGCTTTAATCATGACGCGAGGCATATCGATGGGTGTAGAGCTTCTCTGCCCTGAAGTGAGGTGGAAAAGAAAAGCAAGCACTTCGACACCAGAAGCGAGAAGCATCACTTTAGCGAGAAAGAAAGACTTGAGGGTTAATTTTAAACTAATTGTGAAACAGACTTGTGCTACATGCTGCGTCTTCTGTTTCTCTTCCATTCCTGCTCTTCTTAAAGTAAGTTCTTCTGTTTTTATCTTCTCTTCCTCTTCTTCTCTTCTCTGATTTTTTCTAATTTTTTTCTCTTGTTTGACTTTCTGCACTTTTTTCTCTGTTCTGTTAGTTTTTTCCTGTGTTTTGTTAGTTCTTTTTTCCTTTTGTTTTTCTCTTCTTTTCTCTGTTTTGTTAGTGTTTTTTTCTTTGTTAAGCTTTTTTTTTTGTTAGCTTTTTCTGTTTGGTGTAGCTCAAAAATATTCATTTTGTTTTTTTGTTTGCAATTCTTGAAGAAGGATAAGATGTTGCTGCCATTGTGATTTGGTTTTGAATTAGCTTAATACGTCATTAGAATAATTGACTATCTAGTTCTAGTATCTGTTGTTTATTTTTCATGTAAGAATTGAAAGATTTGCTTAATATGTTATTTCTATTGAGTTCTTGTTTTTTGGTCTCCGCTGGGGTTTGAACTCGATAGCTCATGATTCTTAACCACTTCATTGAGCACTAGGACCCTTTTGGTTATTTATCTATGCAAATTTAATACATACAAACTCATACATATATATACCTATATGCATATGTACCTACATACAACAACAACAACATACCAGTGGTAATGTACATACATACATACATACATATATATGCACATATATGCTTTGATAACTGTGGTATCCGAACCACCTTTCGCGCTATTAAAATGCACTTAAGTTGAACAGCTATGTGCTTTGCTTTCACTCTTCTTGCTTTGATGGAGTGAGCTGTTGTCGTATTTTTCCCATTTCTTGCTTTCCAAAAGACTGGGAAGGGCTTTATGTTTATTAAAAATACAGATATATACAATATATGTACTGTTGGATAGGGATATGGTTTTGAACATGAATAACCTCTGGACTTGTTAATTCTCTTGAATATATGATGTAAAAAAAAAGATCCAGTTTTTTCTTATAAATATTGCTGTACCATATGACATCCCCACTTGCGACATGTCTTAATTTCATGCTGCAACTTCGGTCACTGAAAAGTTGGAAAGTTCCAGAGAAATTTCTATGGATTTGGCAGATGGGGCAAAGAAATTTTACTCGATGCGGTGGGAGACTCTTATATCTCCTACAAAATGGGGAGATCTTGGCATTAGATATTTGAAGCTTTTTAATAAAGCATTCTTAGCAAATGATTATATAGGTTCGGAGTGGACGTGGGGTGGTTGTTGTTGTTGATAACTAATAAATATGTGATAAGTGAAGGAGGGTGGAGAACCAGAGATATCACTTTGACTTTTAAGTGTGGTTTGTGGAGGAATATCTTGAAGGAATATGAGCATTTGTGGGATATATGTCTCATTCAAGGTTGGAGATGGCAGGAGAGTAAACTTTTACAGTCATAATTGGTGTGGAAACATACTACTGAAAGATGATTCTTGAGATTATATACAATATCTTGCCAAAGAGGATCGACAATTCAACAACTTAAGGGGAACAGGGTGGAGAGAGTTTTTGGGACTTGAGCTTTAGAAAGGAATTTCAAGATTTGGAAGTGTCTGAGTTCCAAAGATTATTGGTCTTGCAACACTAGCAGGTCAATCTAGTTGATCACCCGATGTTTGGTGGTGGGGCTTTGGGAATGATATAGTGTTCTCTATGAAATCCTCCAATGAGAAGCTTTAAGTTTGAAAGGAGCATGTTTTTTCATGTAATGCAACATGGATTCCAAATGTGTCGAAGAGGTGTGCCTTTTTACTTGGTTAGCCACTACAGGGGTGATCTCGACTGCGGAGAATCTTCAAAAGCAAAACGTTATTTGCAAATTGGTGTTACTTGTGTAAGGAGATCGACGAGGATGTGAATCATCTTTTGCAACATTGCGGATTAACCATGATTTGTATTAACAGATGATAACGTTCTCATTCAATAAAGGAGTCTTTAGGTAGTTCCTACATTTCAGCTATCTGTAGATATATATAGTTAGTCATATTTAGGATTCTAATAGTTGCCTGTGATCTAGGTTTCTGTTGTATCAGCTCTATTTAAAGAGCATAGTTCATGAATAAGATTGATTCATTCTCTTCCATATCTTAAACTTTATATGGTATCTAGAGCCTTTCTTCTCCTCAGAGTTCTAAATTTCTTATTATCCACCCACCACTAATGGCATCCACAATTACCAATTCTGATGCAACCAATGCTACCACCATTGTTCAATTCAACTCAGTTACCCAGCTTCCAATTAAATTTTCTGGCAACCATAACTTCTCCTTGTGGAAGGCCCAAGTGTCCATGCTCATGAGAGGACACAATCTCTATGGACATCTAGATGGGACTACCCAGCTACTGTATAGACCATCACCAGCAACAACCTGCCAATTGTCAACCCCGATTATGTTAATTGGTTTCGTCAGGACCAGTTAATCCAAAAGGCCATTTTAGCATCAGTAGATCCGACTCTTGCTGCAATTGTAGCCGCTGCCACCACTGCCAAAGAAGCTTGGGATTCCCTCCATACAACTTATGCCAATAGGTGACAGACTCGCATATTCAGCTTGCGAGATCGCCTCACTCGTCTCAATAAAGAGAGTCTCCCCGTAACGGACTATCTCGACCAAGTTCGATCTCTTTGTGATGAGCTTGTGACTGCCGGAGATCCTGTCACCAAGTCCGAACTCATTGTCAAGATTCTCACTGGTCTTGAACCAGAATATCGAGAAATCTCTACAGCCATTCGAGCACGTGACACCCCAATTTCATACTGTTTGAAAAGCTTATTGATCATGAGCTTTTTCTCGCACACAATGCTACGCCTCAGTCCAACATAATTACTGCTGTTGTTGCTCAAAATTTCAGCTCTCAAATGAAAAACAACAACACCAATAATAATAGGCGTTCAACCAACTATTAGTAGCAACGGTCTCAGCCAGGGCACAATCGTCGCACCAACCCACAAGAAGTCACCTTAGTGTGTCAGTTATGTGACCGACCTGATCACTTTGCTCGCGTTTGTCGCTCTCAGTCACATAATCATTTTTAGGCATGGCCAACTTTGTTGGACAATGCATGCAACAATCAGCCCCGTGGATAGTCGATTCGGGGGCTACACATCATGTAGCATCGGATGCCCAGAGTCTCACAACTTTGTCGACTACGATGGTCCGGGTGAAGTCGCTATGGGAAATGGTAACACCATACCAATTTCTCACACTGGTAACACTGATTTATCAGCATCTAATTCTAGTTTCCAATAATCCAATATATTTTGCTCCCCTTCCATTTCCAGTAACTTGATTTCAGCTTATCAATTTTGTCGTGACAATCAAACATCTATTGAATTCTTTCCATTCTCTTATCTTGTGAAGGATCCGAGTACGGGGGCGCCGCTAGTTCAAGGGGGGGTAGAGGACGCCTTTATGAGTGACCGCTAGACAATGCTTCTTCTTCGTCTCCATCGCGGTGCAATGTGGCTATGTCTTTAGATCTGCGGAATCGACATTTAGGGCATCTAACACGTCATACTTTAGATATGTTTTTGAATAAATTTTCTTTTCCAGTTAAGAAAAATTCTCTTTCCATTTGCAATTCATGTCAATCAATAAACGTCATAGGCAATCTTTTTCTATAAATTCTTTGTAGAGTCACAAACCTCTCCAAATTATTTATAGTGATTTGTGGGGCCCGTCACCAGTTCTGTCCATTGATAAGAAAAGATATTATGTTTTGTTTGTGGATCAGTTTCCAAAATACATGTGGCTCCGCACGATTTAATCCAAACATGAGGTTTTAGATGTTTTCAAAACACTACATCCATTTATTGAACGTCGGTTGCAAACAAAAATACTCTCTTTTTATACTGATGGAGGAGGTGAATTTCAGAGTCTAGATTCTTATTTAAAATTACAGGGCATTGAACATTTAATTTCCCCACCTTATACGCCACAAAGACTTGCTATAGTTGAAAGACGAAATCGCCATGTTGTCAAGACCACAAAAACTCTAATTGATCAAGCCTCTCTACCGGGCACCTTTTGGAGTTTTGCATATCATCAAGCTGTATTTCTCATAAACAGGATGACAACCCCAAATTTATATGAGCTTTTATTTCAAGAATCACCAAAATATGACAACGTAAAAATCTTTGGTTGTTTACGTTGTCCATGGTTAAAACCTTATGCGTAGAATAAGCTTGATTCAAAATCAAAACCTTGTGTCAATTTGGGATTTTCAAATAAATATTATTGCCATCAATGCTTTGATCCGACCACCTCCAAAGTTTATCTTTCTAGAGATGTAGTATTTTTTGAAACAAGTTATCCTTTTACCAATATTTTTTCTAATTATATAAATCACAGTTTGAAACTTTCTTGGAATGACTTATCTCCTTCAAAAGAGATTCACAATGATATCCCAGCAGGGCCACATTGTTTTAAACTACCTCAGCCATTGTCTACGGGTGCAAAAAGGTCTCTCTCACTTCCTTTCTCAGTGGCGTCGCCAATCTTAGGTACATCTCCACCTTCTCTCAACAATCCAACAAGTACCTCTACTTCTTCAGGCCCCACCCAATCCACTCCTATTCCTGTTTCTCCAGTAACAACCAGTAAGCCACCCATCATCCAAACATATAGACGTCAGACCTCTACGGTTACCACATCTGTCCAAGCCCCTCAACTACCACCACAATCAAAACCAGCCACCATTTCTCACCCAATAATCACCCGTTCACAAACAAATAGCCTTAAACCCAAGATCTTTCTTGTTAAAACCAATCCCTCCCCACCAATTCCTCGCTCCTACCGCCAAGCACAGCTATATCCCAAATGGCAAGAAGCAATGCAAGCAGAATATGATGCTCTAATCAGAAACCAGACATGGGATTTGGTCCCTAGTGATCCCTCTCGCAATATTGTGGACTGTAAATGCTTGTTTAGAGTTGAGCATAAACCTGATAGAAGCATTGACAAGTATAAAGCTTGCCTAGTAGCCAAAGGCTTCACACAAAGACCTGGGTTAGATTATCATTCCACATTCAGCCCTGTTGTCAAACCTGCAACAGTTCGCTTAGTTCTTGCAATTGCTGCGCAACACTTCTGGCCCATTCATCAGTTAGATGTTAATAATGCCTTTCTGCAAGGCAGTCTTCAAGAAGACGTGTACGTGCAACAACCTCCTAGTTTTGAATCCTCTGAACATCCAACATACATTTGCAAGCTGAAAAAGGCCATGTACGGACTTAAGCAGGCTTCTAGGGCATGGTACACTGAGCTCACCACCTATTTGACAAGTATTGGGCTTGTCAAATCAAAATCTGACTCCTCTCTGTTTACTTTTCATAATTTTGGCGTTATTGTATACATGCTCATATATGTTGATGACATAATTATTACGGGCAGTACTCAAGGAAGTGTCAGGTCCATAATTACATCACTGTCCCAACGGTTCTCTGTAAAAGATCTCGGTTTCTTGCATTACTTTCTGGGTATTGAGGTGATATCCACGCCAACTGCCATATATTTGTCTCAACAAAAATATTTCATGGATCTTCTGGATGAACTGCATGTGACTGAATGCGAGGATGTTCTAACACCAATGACATCAACCTGTACCTTTGCTGATTCTGAAGCTGATTCTGTAGTTGACACTTCCCTTTACAGATGAATCATTGGTAAGTGTCAGTACCTATCCTTAACTAGGCCTGAAATTGGGTTTGCTGTGAGCAAGTTGTCTCAGTTTATGCATAATCCCAAAGTGTCTCACTGGAAAGCTATCAATCGTTTGTTGCGCTACTTGAATAACACAAGCACATTCGAAGTCCAGTTAAGTCGCAAACCAGCAGACTGTTTACTTGCTTATTCTGACTCTTATTGGGCTGGGAATCCACAAGATGGGACTTCAACAACAGGTTATGTTGTGTACCTTGGGAACTCGCCAGTCTCTGGTCTTCCAAAAAGCAAAAGTCTGTCTCCCGCTCATCTGCGGAAGCAGAGTACCGAGCTGTTGCGGCTGCTGTGTCTGAAGTCAATTGGCTAACAAATTTGCTCAGGGAGCTTCACCTATCGTTGTCTGCTTCACCAGCTATTTTCTGTGACAATGTTAGCACGACATACATTTGTGCTAATCCTGTTTCATAGTAGGCACGAACCTCAAGTGCCTTTTGTTGAACTTGCTCACGAACAAAATGGAAGTCAATGGCTACAGAAAACCATACAACGAGGATCGTTGCAAAGGCAGAAATTTGGTTGAACGGGTGGCGAAAATTAGAAATTTGATGCATAGAACTACTTTTAACAAGAAAACTCTGGAGTGGATAGTTTTTGTACTACAGGAAGCTTCAAGGGATTCTGGTACACACACATGAAGATGGAAGCTAGATGAATAGTTTGCGGTATATTTTTGATCTAGAAAGCATAACAAGTTCGATAGATATATTAGTATTGTAACAGTATAGCAGGGAACAGATCTGCCATGATTATAAAAGTATTTGCTTTCAATAGAGGTTGGGGAGACATAACATTAAAGATAGAAAACTTCATTAAAAATCAAAAGGGTTTTCTTATTACAAATAGACCCAGAATGGTGGATCCAAAAATTCCTATGCTGATTAAGTTAGTACCAGCAAATGGCAATCAAAGGAAGCAGCGGAATCTGTGATTAGTCACAACTAAGCTCTCTCCATCCTCGGCGGAGGCACAGAGCATGATAAGGGCCTTCTTGACAGATGTGTCGTGGGGAGTTTTAATGTAGACCTGAAGGAGAAACCCACGCTTGCAGACATCAGGAAGTGGGCCGTTAATACGTGGAAAGAGTCTTTTCGGGTCAACATCTATGAAATTGGGGGGCTCCTATTTTCTGTTTGAATTTCCAACCAAAAACATGGCGGAACATGTCATACATGGAGAATGGACCCAGAAATAGCTGAAGCTACATCTTGAATGGTGGTCACCAACAGTTGGATGCTGCACCAAATGTGAAAGCACAACATGGATAAAAGCAGTGGGTTTGCCGCTACATTTATGGAAGGAAAAGATGTTTAAAGCCATAGGAGACCAATGTGGAGGATGGCTGGAAATAGAAGAGGAGACATCTCTCAAAAACCAGCTAAACTGGGTAAGCTTAAAGACAAAAGGAGAAGGAGGAATCATTCCAAAAGAAGTTAAGATAGTGAATAAATGATTAATTTTTTAATCTCTATTTGGGCTGAAACCCAAACGCTGGTGGTTGCCAGTGAGGTGAAGAAGACAGTGGATAAAGACGTTAGACAATAAAAGTCAAGGGGGGAAGAAAAATGGGTATATTGCTGTAAAATGTCTGGTCGATCATGTGGTTTTGAATTCAAACCCTACAGCTAGCGTGGCCCAGTGGCAGTGAGTTATTACATAGTTGGGCTTTCAAAAGGAAAAAGCGAAGACCCAAGCCATGGGATATGGTCCTACTAGCTCTTAAATGGGTAGTACGGAGAGAGAGAGGGACAAAAGAGCTTTTGAAACACTTGAGAATGACTTTTTGTACGCAGGGAGTAGCATCGTGTTCTAATTTTTCTTTGGTGTACCCATGAGGTTTTTGTTATTATAAATGACTTGGTTACTTATGTAGAGAACCATATTTTGTTCTATTTTTCTCTACCTTTTCGTATACTACTTGTATATGGGTATTCCCCAGCTTCAATTATTTACTTCATAAAATAAAAAAGGTGTCTACATGACAAGTTGTGCCAACTTTGAGTGACTATTCAGGTATTTAGTCTTAGGGGTCATCTAGTTCAAATAACTACAGGGATTAGTAAATGTAAGGATTGTAATGCATGGAGTTTAACCGTAGGGAGTGTAATGCAGTGATTTTTGGGTTGAATATTTGGTTTGTTTTATTAAAGAGCTTATTGTTGAACATCATGAGGGTATTTTTGGCATTTCAGTTGGTTTACTCCATGTGTTGCTAATACCCCGTATTCTTATTCCACATTCATCTCGCCTAAAATATTACATAGATTTCTGCATAACTTATGCATATATTATTTTACGAGTAAAACCTAAATAGGTACCAAATAATGTAGAAAAAAGTTGGATTTTGTACAATGATTAATTCTCTCCACCAATCAACCTAACAATGCTAAATTAGATACCATGACTAATTTTTCCTACAAGCCGACCAAATGGTCCTTTAGATTATATATCAATATAATTTCAGAAACCAGAATCAAAAGAACAGTAATTTCTTAAAGTAAACTTGGAGGGCCTAAAATAGCAAAACCAATAGTGGAACACATTTTCCCTAAGTTGAGCTGAATTCAGAAACGAAAACAACTTCGAATTATTAAAAAATTTGTAGTTCAGATATAAAGTTAGCTTTCTGAATGGCTCTCTATTATTACCATACTGTCAAACCAGTTTGCAGTTTGCAAGGTGATGGTAAATTATGTAACTATCTATCCTACTATTTTGCTTGGAAGCTATTCTGGTACACCAACTAGTCAACTGTAACTAATCTCAATCCCAAGTAAGTTGGGGTAGGTTATATGAATCCCCAAGGACCGTGGCATTTTGTGAGGCTCAACTCAGTCTAAAATTAAATTAAAAAAAGATTTGACGGTAGAAAAATTACTGTAGCACTAGAAGTTCTCCATGTATTTTCTACTGGCATATAAATATCTGACGACACAAAGACACCTAGCAAATATTTTACCTAATGGGAATGAGCAACGCCTAAACCTTAATCCCAACTAATTGGTATTACCTATATAGATATTTTTCTTCCATTATGTCCTACTTTTTGGTAGGCTTGCATGGATTCCAGGAGATTGCAGGTCTTTCAGGACAACTTCCATCCATGCGTTTAGATCTTGAATTCTACTCTAAAATCGTTTACTAATGTCTAATCCTTGAGAATGGTTATCTGAAGAGCTCAGGTCATATTTGTTGGATGACAGATTTTGATTTACTTTCTTGTTATTAATTTACAGTTGACTGGAAGAGTGGAAGAGAAAAGACGATGGTCCGACGGAATCCATCAGGCTGTGGAGGCTAAAGAAGGCCTTAAAATCCAGGTACACTATCTCCCACCGTTGACTTTCTGAAAATGGTTCCGTAAGTATAATTCATTCTTTATTGAAAGTGCACCATCTATTCATTTTGTAGGCTGATTCTGTTGTCGTGGCACAAATTACATATCAATCTCTATTTAAGCTTTATCCGAGGCTCTCAGGGATGACTGGGACTGCAAAAACTGAGGTGGGGTCACTTCTAAAGTCTCAACTATAGTTTATGCTTTAGTAATGAATTTTAGCGTTTATGATACTTATCATCTATATAACTGTGCAATTCAGGAAAAAGAGTTCTTGAAGATGTTTCAAGTGCCTGTAATTGAAGTGCCAACAAATTTGCCTAACATTCGTAAAGATTTACCAATTCAAGCTTTTGCAGTAAGATGCTTATCATACTCAAGTAAGTTTAGTGAGGTTTTGGGAAAAGGAAGGTACCAAGTCTCTGATTTCAATTTGTGTACTTTCTATTATGCCTTCAGACTGCACGAGGAAAATGGGAGTATGTTCGTGAGGAAGTTGAGTTTATGTTTCAATTGGGTCGTCCAGTTTTAGTGGGGACAACAAGGTACTTCTATGAGAATGTTTTTGGTTTGATTTACTGCTTTAAAGTTAAGAAACTGTTTAATGTATTGACTCTTGCTTATGCTAAAATCATTGATTACAGCACTGCTTGTGAATATATGCAAGCAGACAGATGAACACACATAAATCTCTATGTACATATATATTCTTTTGTGGAGCTACTCTGTGAAGCACTTTTAGGTCTGTAGGTCTTAAATATTTGAGATCATAATTTGGTAAACACTCTGTCATGGTAACATTTTCCCTTTATGATGGATGATATAAATACTCATATATGAGCCTTCATCCAGCCCAGGTGACCAAACCTCAATTTTTTTTTACCTATCTTACTCGCTCTCTCTTTCCATATTCCCTTTTCGTTGTTATTAGCTGAAAAAGACAGCCAGATGTCAATGTGAAATCTGGGATCAATAGAGAAGTACCTTATATAAGCTACTTGAGAGAGTGATTAGTTTGTCTTGTTCCTGTGGACAAGCATAACAGAGGAAAAATAATCAGTTAGGATAATTAGACTATCAGCAAAAGCATAAGCCAATAGAGAGGATATAACATGTAGTTGAGTGGCCAAAAAAAAGGAGGAAAATTAGACAAAGAAGGATGCAGTTAGCAACTATTGAAACGGAATTTCGATTTTCTCTGTTTCCGTTTGTCCTCATCTTTTTGTCCTCTATTTTATGGTTATCTTTCTTCCAGGAGTGTGGTATATAGGTTTATATTAGTGAAAATTCTTCTGATAGATTTTTCGACAAAGAAGCATACTTTCTTAAGTCAGTGTATTTCCACCAGGTACTACTGATTTTACTCGACAAGTTACGATATTAAGCAATAATGGGATTATTGACTTCACTCTGTTAGTTATTTTTGGCACATATGAGATCATTCTTTCCACTACTGGGAAGCTAGTATCTGCTTAATTTGACTTCATCATACGACTATTTAAACAACAACAACATACCTAGTGAAATCCCCCAAGTGGGGTCTGGGGAGGGTAAAATGTACGCAGACTTTACCACTACGACTTTACCACTATCTCATAGAGATAGATAGGCTGTTTCCGGAAGACCCTCAGCTGAAAAGTGACTATTTGATAAGAGTATTTGTTGCCTCTTATTCTCTGTGGGTCTCTTTTTATTAGCCTATAAAATTTCTCTGAACTGGAATGCTGTTGGACTTGCTAGAAATTTTGTATTTGTTAGGTCTCAATTCGTCATCTAATTTTTGAATTTTCATTTTTGTTCATCACATTGCTGGCAATTAATGTTATTATTTATATATTTGACTAATACATATTGCAGCGTTGAAAATTCTGAATACCTGTCTGACTTGCTGAAGGAAAGAAAAATTCCACATAATGTCCTCAATGCCCGTCCCAAGGTTTTTACAGAAACTCTTGAGCTCCATTTTAACTCATAATTTCAGTTTGGTTTGGTATCTCCCACTTGCCCATCTTTACATACAATAATATTTTGCTGGCTTTTGATTGATATTATCTTGATTCTTGCAGTATGCTGCTAGGGAGGCTGACACTGTTGCACAAGCAGGGAGAAAATATGCAATCACCATATCTACTAACATGGCTGGAAGGGGCACTGACATAATCCTGGGAGGAAATCCAAAGGCAAGTTAACGTCTATTTCTTTGATATTGTACTAATTCATATTTAGGCCCCAGCACTTGGAATGACATTCATACCTTTTCCATGACAAAGATGCTTGCAAAAGAAATTTTGGAGGAAAGTATACTTCCATTTCTGACACAAGATGTCCCTGAAGTTGATGTTCATGGAGAACCAAATTCTCAAAAGGTTCTTTTGACATTTCCTTCCTCATCAGATAAATAAGCAAATATAGGTCCTCTTCTCCACTGATAGTATTTTTTTTATGTAGGTTCTGTCAAAGATTAAAGTTGGACCGTCATCATTGGCTGTGCTTGCTAAGGCAGCTCTCATGGGTTAGTAATTTTAATCAACTAGCATCTCAAAGTCTAAATCAGTTTAACTGATATCTTCACATTATCAATGGAAACTTTAATTGATGAATTATAGTTAGCATCTTAATATTGATGTACTGAATTTTTTATCTGATAAGTATGTTGATTCTCTAGCTAAGCACGTTAGCAAGAATGAGAGGAAGAAATGGTCATATCAAGAGGCGAAGTCTATGATATCTGAATCCATTGAGTTGAGTCAGTCTGTGGAGATAAAAGAACTACAGAAGCAGGCTGATGAGCAGTCAGAATTTTACCCTCTTGGTCCATCCATTGCTCTAGCTTATGTATCAGTTCTTGAGGACTGTGTCTCCCACTGTATGAATGAAGGGTTAGAAGTGAAAAGGCTCGGGGGGCTTCACGTCATTGGAACTTCTCTGCATGAGTCCAGGAGAATCGATAACCAGGTGAGTTGTAGTTTGGTAGGACTTTCTAGGAGGAAAGACTTAACGCTTTTATTAAGAAAGTATAAATATAAAGTAATGTTAGCCTTTGGCCTCTTGAAATGCTTGTTCATGTTGGGAAAAAAATTTTGAAAGAATGCTTTGAAAACTTTATATGCTTATGAATATAGTTATTGTTTTGCTCGAGAGTAGATGCACATATTATATTATATATATATATATATATATATAGTCTTCATATATAATTTGTATTTATAAGTAGAGTAAGTAGATATACATATTTTACGTGTATATA
Source organism: Solanum ossicruentum (assembly GCA_025774065.1). Classification (NCBI taxonomy): domain Eukaryota; kingdom Viridiplantae; phylum Streptophyta; class Magnoliopsida; order Solanales; family Solanaceae; genus Solanum; species Solanum ossicruentum. The sequence goes on along the minus strand of JAOTQR010000007.1, from coordinate 78,431 downwards.
TATAGGACATTATGTATAATGTATTTTTCTACTTGTTCAGTTTTATGCTGATTTAAATATCAATTTATATACACTCAAAATTTGAATGTTTAAATATTTGTTGAGATCAGAAAGAGAATGGGCTTGAGAGTTACCCAATACCTGTGCTAGTCAGAGGTAACAAGTAACCGGTGAAACTAATCGAAGTGTGCACAAACTGGCCTGGACACCATGGTTATCCAAAAACATAAAAAGAGTGTGTGTGTGTGTGTGTGTGTGTGTGAGAGAGAGAGAGAGAGAGAGAGAGAGAGAGAGAGAGAGAGGAGAGATTTATGCATCTACAAATGGCTGAAAATGTTTCTCGACTCTTCTTTTCCTTCTAAATATTGGATTTATCTCCCCACAAACCTTGAGTTGTGAGTTTTCTTTATGCTTCTGTGTCCTTTATACTTTTCTTGAGAATCTTTTTACTGCATGACATGCTTGACGATTAAACAATTCCTCTGAAATACAAATTCATCTAAAATAGGTTAAACAACCTATACAATATATTATTTGGGGCAAGTCTGTCATTCGCCAAGGCCAGTGGTGCTTAATGTTTGATGCTACGTCTGTAGTTTGCCTATAGAACCAAAGCTCCCTTGTGTTCCTTGCTGCATTGCGTTTTTGGAGTATGGACAAATTAGGCTAACTTTTATAAATGATCCATCTTGCTGTTCTATGATGTTTTGATAGTAGAGTAAGATTCTTAAAAAGCAACTAGAAAGAATGTTAATATAGCGGTTGAATTTCCATGGCAAACTGTGTTTATAGAGGTAAAATGCTCATTTTGATCTATGCCAAAAACAAGCTAGCACAGATCATTAGTTTACTGGAAGTTCATCTTAATGACAAGGATTTTTATTTAACTTGTAAAGTGTTTCATCTGCAAATCACTTTTCTTTGTGGTCTACCTTGCTACCTAATAGTGTACTTATTTGACAGTTCGTTGAAGTTTCATTTTGTAGTTTGACGTGAACATTTAAGCTGTAGGATTTTTTCACCTTTGATGCATCAAATACCTGTTTTTTTCTTTATTAAAGTTTTTTGAGACAGTAACTACCGGAACAGTGGCCTTAATCAATACTAGTTATATGGATTCATTGATGAGTGTCAAAGAAAAATGGTGATTGCTATCTTAACCTTCAGCCTTGTCTTGAACTTGCGTATCTCCATTCAAATGTAGTTTTCTTCAGATGTGCAACAGGCAAAATAAAGACTAGATGACTGTCAGTTCTCTTTCCCTTTTTTGTTTTTACTAGGAGTTTAGGTCAACAAATAGATGCTTACCTACAATAACAACATATCCCTTAGAATCCCACAAAGCAGGGTCTGGGGAGGGTAGAGCATACGCACACCTTATAACTACATCATGGTGATAGAGAGCTGCATATGAAAGACCCTCGGCTTAACTGTATCCTCCCCAGGTAAAAGAAGAAAATAATAGATATAGGAAAAGGATAATCTAAGAGCAATGCCAATTCTACAAGAAAAAAAAAATAGAAGTATCAGAATAATGGAAGAATAACAAGACAATCATATTAGCATGACTAAACTTATGACAAACCTAAAAACTGTCATAAACGTGAGACAACATTCACTGACCTTCTACTCTAATACGCGACCTCTACTCCTTTCTATCTAAGGGCATGTCTTCAATGATATTAATGTGCTATATCCTGTCTAATCACTTCTCCCTAATACTTTTTCGGCCTATCCGCACTCCTCCGGGTGATTCCTAAAACCAATCTCTCGCACCTCCTAACTGAGGCGTCGATGCACTTCCTCTGCATATGGCCAAACCATCTCAGCTTCGCTTCTCCCATATTGTCTGCCACAGATACCACCCCCGTCTTCTCCCGAGCAACCTCATTCCTAATCTTGTAACTCTTAGTATGTCCACATATCCATCTCAACATCTTCATCTTCGCAACATGCATCTTCTAAACATGTGAATTTCTAATTGGCCAACACTCCACCTCATATAACAAAGATGGTCTAATCACCATTCTGTAGAACTTATCTTTAAGTTTAGGTGGTACCTTCTTATCACACAATACTCCAGAGGTAAGTCTCCATTTCATCCATGCTGCCCCAATACGATGTGTGACATCATCGTCAATATCCCTACTATTCTGCATAATGGATCCAAGATATTTAAAGCTTTCTTGCTCGAGAATAGGTTGAGTGTCAAGCCTCACTTTCATGTCCACAACATCCATTGTAACACTAAATTTGCACTCCAAATATTCTGTTTTGGTTTGGCTCAATTTTGGACTCCAGAGTTTGTCTCCAAGCCATCATTAACTCTGTCCTGAGTGTCATCAATCATTACTATGTCATCTGTAAATAGCATACATCGTGGAACCTCCTCCTTGATAGACCATGTTAGCTCATCTGTCACCAAGGCAAAAAGAAAAGGCCTTAGCATAGATCCTTGACATAGTCCCATCTCAATAGGAAAATGCTCCGAGTCTCTTCCCACTGTTCTAGCCCGAGTTTTGGCTCCATCATAAATGTTCTTTGTCGTCTTAAATACACCATTACGACACCTTTAGCCTCTAGATACCTCCAGAAGACATCTTTTGACTCTTTTTCACAGGCCTTCTCAAGATCAATAAACAATAAACACCATATGTAGGTCCTTCGTTCTTTCTCTATATTTCTCCATCGGTCTCTGCACAAGATGGATTGCTTCAATAGTCAATCGCCCCGGCATGAATCCAAGTTGATTCTCTGAAATAGAAACTCCTTTCCTCGCTCTCATCTCCACCACTCTCTCTTAGATTTTCATACTGTGGTTTAGCAATTTGGTACCCCTGGAATTGTTATAGTTTTGGATATCACTCTTATTCTTGTACATTGGAACCATAGTACTCCACCTCCATTTGTCAGGCATCTTAGTTGTCTTCAAAATAACATTAAACAACCTAGTCAACCACTCCAAACCTGCCTTGTCAGTGCTTTTTCAAAATTCCATCGGAATCACATCGGATTTGGTCGTTCTTCCCTTGCTCATCGTCTAACTCCTCAATCTCAAAACACCTGTAGTACCCAAAACCCAAAATTCTGAAGACTATGAGAGTGCACTAATTCACCTACCCTAATGTCTATGTCTTCTTTCTCATTTAAGAGTTTGTGGAAGCATGGTTACCACTTTTGTCCACCAACACCTCACCTACCTCATCCTTGATTCATTTCACTTGATCTAAATCACGAGTTTTTCTCTCCCTTTCTTTTGCGAGCCTATACAATCTCTTATCCCTACCTTTCCCTCTATCTTGGCATATAAGTGTTCAAAAGCTGCCATCTTAGCACTTGTGACCGCCAACTTTGCTTCTATGTTCGCCGTCTAATAGACATCCTTAAGCTTCCGCTTCTTATCCTCATCCATACATCCAACCACTTCATATGGCAATCTTCTTAACTTCCACTTTGCCTTGAACTTCTCCACTTTACCACTCATCTTCTTGACGACCACCAAAGATTCCTCTCAAAACCCCTAGTACCTCAGTAGTTGCTTCTCTGATGCACCCAACAGTCATGTTATACATGTTGTTCACATCTCCGCTACTACCCCAAGCGCCCAAACCAATCAACTTGTCCCCCATCTCATGAGAAAGGGCAGGAGTCTGGCCCCCCATCTAATCCTAGGTCGATCATAAAGGGTCTTCCTCCTATCTCTCTTAATCCTTAATCTCCAAATCCATCACCAAAAGCCTATGTTGGGTAGTAATATTCTCACCCATAGTGTTTATTTTGGAGTCTCTACAAAACAGATATGGAAAAAACTTTGTACCTGATACAAATGTAATATGAATATACAAACTGTTGAAAATAGAAGGATAAAGACATGATTACAAGTTATACATGTATTTTGTTTTAAGTGTATAATCTTCTGTCTGGCCGAAATTGATAATTATGTGATACTAACTACACTATGATAAGCACTTAAGAATTTTGTACCGGTGCTTCCTAGTTTGAAATTGTCTAAATGTGCATGGGTGCACTATCAAATAATTTGTATCTTGTCTGGCAAGGACTCTATTGAAATTCATTTTGCTGTTGATGTTGGGAAAATTTCTTATTTTATTTTCTTCTGTTTTTCTCTTGGAGTTTTGGGGTGGTGGTCCGTTGTTTCATCTCTCTTCTTTTTGTTAGGCTTCTATTATGTTGACTTCTATTACAAGCTTGAACTTCCATAATAGTTAATTTTTACTGTAGAATATGATGTAACTTAAGTCTGCCTTTTTCAATCATGCCTGTAGAACTAGTGTAATGTCAGTAAATGGCAACTCATAATCGTTTTTCCTTCTAATTCATTTTATGATGTAACTTTTCCGTATTGCTTTTCCTTTTAACATGTTAAGTTGTTAACCATGTATATTGATCTATAAGTTGTTCATGTAGCTTCGTGGTAGAGCAGGCAGGCAGGGTGATCCTGGATCAACACGATTTATGGTGAGGTAAGATGCCCTATTTAACTCTAAGGGGTCGTTTGGTTGGGAACAACTTATCCCAGGATTAGTTATCTTGGGATTAATTATCCTGGGATAAGTTATCCCACCATGTATATGAGATAACTTATCCCATCACTATGGTATAAATGATGGGATAAGTTATCCCAAACTTGCCAACCAAACAACACACCAAAATTTTATACCTTCACTATTTTTGTATCCCATCACTATTTATTTTTATCCCTCACACCAAACGATAAGTCATAGTTCCACTACAATACTTTGATCTTGAAGTAAATGGTACTTAATTGTGTCTTTGTTCTATTTTTAAGATGATAATTATATACACACACACACGACTTTAAAATCGTGGGTCTGGCAGGCTGCTGCTGCATGTCTATATGCATATTTCTGAAATAAACAGTTGGTGGTGGTTCAACTATGCAAGTTATAAGCGATGCATATAATAGAATAAACAAGACAACATAGTTCTCTATTCTTTATCAATTTAGATAAAAAAGGGGAAACTCCACACATATGAAGCCTAGTTCAGGTTAAGTTCTGCATATTGCACAAGAAGCATGTGCGTTAGATTTTTCCACTGTTATTTAAACTCTAATGTACTGTTTGGCCTCTATTCGCCTCCAGTTTACTGAAAATATTCTTGGTTTAGGTGAAATATCAAGATTCTAGTATAAATTTATATAGTATGTTTCTGCTTTTCATGAAAAGAATAGTGCTGCTGTAACTGACCTGTTATCCTTAAGATGCCACTACTGATTCTAGCTACTTTTACTTATTACAGCTTGCAAGATGAGATGTTTCAAAAATTTAACTTTGACACTGAGTGGGCAGTGAAGCTTATATCCAGGATTACAAATAATGAGGATATCCCAATAGAAGGTCATGGAATAGTTAATCAGGTGCTAAATAATTTCTGGTCACTCTATTTCTATCTCTGTAATTTAATATACTGTGGTTTTCCCTTGTTTTTTATGGATAACTATGGCTTGTCTGTGATTGCTTTTCAAAGATAATATCTCCCTTCTTTTTTCTTTCTCTGACATGCTTCTACCAATGATGTTGAAACTTTACTTTACTGTCAGCTTTTGGGTTTACAAATCAATGCTGAGAAATACTTTTTTGGAATACGGAAGAGCCTAGTTGAATTCGATGAAGTCCTTGAGGTATCTACTTCATGTACTGATACAATTTCTGTTGTTTTAATGTCTTTTTTTTTTTTTTCATTTAGGATATTATCCCCTATTTTTGACTCATAAATTTGTGCATTTTATTATTTAATCTACTGAGTCATTTTTTATATGTGATTCTGCATGATCATATCATTTTTATATAGGTGATTCTGCATGATCATATCATTTTATATAGGTGATTCTTCATGACCATGTTCTTGCTATATAATTTGTTTATTTTTTCTCTTTCGCAGGTTCAAAGAAAGCATGTTTATGATCTTCGGCAATTAATTTTAACTGGAGATTTTGAAAGTTGTTCAGAGCACATTTTCAAGTGAGCCTCTTGATTCTTTTCATTCGAAAGCTGGAATCAGTGTTTCTGGATTCTTACTCGTCTATCTGGACTCATGAAGAGTATCTGAGTTTTCATCTGTAGAACACGAGAAAAAAGGCCCAAAATAGTCCCTTATCTTTGGGTTAAGATTCAAAGTCATCCTTGAGTTTTCACATGGACCACTAATAGTCCCTAATGTTTGCAATATTGGTGCACTTTTAGTCCTCCACAAACATTTGCATATTTAAACATTGATTTTTTCCATAATTTTATGTATGAAATGTTCATTCGTCTTCTATATATTTAGTGGAAATAATAATTCCATGTGAAAGAAGGTGAGAAGAAGAACACCTTGTTCTGTTCAATAGAAATATTATTGCAGCTTTTAGAAGGTGGCCAGCATAGCCCTTAATGTTGAGAATACAAAATATTACTAGTCTCAAAAAAAAATTGTATTCTCGTATAAATTTTTTCTTCCATTGTATCGTATCTTTGGCTACATCATGTTGAAACCAAGAAATTGTTAGTCTTTTGAGACAACTTCCTTCCATGTGATTTTCGATCTAACTCGACCCCTTTTTACACATTCGCTCACTATGTTTTCACACCTATGGACCAGATGACAAGTACATCTGGAGATCGAACATACCCTGTAAAATCTGGTTTAGATTTTCTGGAAGTTTGTATTTATTCACTCTAGGTGTTCTGTGGGATGTCTAACATTTCTTGATCAGTGTTTTCTGGGATCTGTATATGGTGAGAGAGTTGAAAATATTAGATATTCTAGCCTATTTACCTCTGTTAGACCAGTGTACTTGGTTTTTCATGGGAGATCATTGTACATAGTGAAAATTCATTTCTTTATAAATGCACATGTTTTGGATTAATTTTTTCTCAAAGGAGTATATATTTTTGAGGATCAAGATTTTCTCACACCATTACAATTCTATGTAGATACATGCAAGCAGTGGTGGATGATATTATCCTTAAGAATGTTAATCCGCAAAAGGTAGCTAAACTCCTCTGAAGTAGACAAGTTTTTTTGTGATGCATTGTGTTGTTCTTATCTTCCATTTTTATCTTTGATGCTACTTTGTCAAATATCATAGCACCCAAATAATTGGTGCTTGGACAAAATCTTAGATGAGTTCAAAGATGTCGCAGGCGAGATATTGAATGGTAAGAGTGGATTCTGATATAATTGGTGTTGAATTTTTTGCATGTTTGCATCATAAAGTTTGACCATGAAATTATGTGTAGATTCATTTGCTGAGATTAACAAGGAAGCATTACTTAATTCACTTGTTCAACTTTGGAAGCTTCAATCCATATCTATTGACAGCTTTTCCCTTCCAAATTTGCCTCCAACACCAAATTCTTTTAGAGGTATACATGGAAAGACCTCTTCTTTCAGACGCTGGCTAGTTATATGCTCTGATGATTCAATCAAGTATGACCACTACATCACTGCGTTCAATGATTTAAACTTCTTTATTGCGATCTTCTGATTACATATTTCTGATTTCTGTGCTAGGTATGGGAAGTACAGAGAGATGGTTAATTTCCTCCGGAAGTACCTTGGAGATTTCCTCATTGCCAGCTATTTAGATGTCATACAAGAATCTGGATATGATGCTGTATATGTAAAGGAAATAGAGGTAACGTTATGCTCGTTCCCCATGGTAAACTCATTGATATGCTATTATAGCAAGTTTGCTGTCCAGATATGTCATTATCCAAATATATGCATTTTTTAATTGAAAATGGTAACTTTGTATATATTGCTCGAAACAGATCAATACACGGGATATTAGGGCCATATTTACTAGTAAATCCAGTTCCTATGATCCTATATCTCTAGTGAATCTAACACATCAATAATACATGCAGGATCATTAGACCAAATCTGATTATACCAAAAACAAACAATCAAGATAGAATTCAATTTGATCTGTTCTATACTGTTCTCTATGTTCTCAAAACACCTAGCATTTCTCTCCTTCCAAGTTGTCCACCATATGCTGGTTGGTATGATTCTCCACCTACTCCTGCTTCCCAGCTTCTTCCCAGCTTTGAAGGGCCTCTGTAACCTTTCCTGGCATAGACCAGGAAAAACCTTTTAAGATTTATGAATAGCCAAAAGCTGACCTGTGATCTTGCTGTGAAGGAACAAATATCTTACAGTGTCTGCTTGTTCTCCATAAAAAAACACATCTGGGACATAAAGTTAAACCCCCTTTTCTTCAGATTGTTTTGTGTAGGATAGCTTCCTTAAAATATGCTACCTTGTTGGGTATATTCACCTTCCATATAATTTTCTAGGCCAGTTGACATTCTGGTGGTTGTGATTATTCAACTATGTATGCTTTGCCACCCTTGAGGTTCCTCTGTCACTGCCCTGCCACCAGAGCTCATCTTCCCTACTCGTGTTCCTTTAAACTGGCCAATAGTGCTAAATAATTCTACAACTCTTCTGATTCTCCCGTCATTTGCCTCTTGAAACTGATTCCCTCCCATCAGGTGTCCACATTTCTGCAATGGTTCTTTGCTGATGTAAGATTAAGTCGTGGATGTCTGGATTGATATTCCTCAGAACATCCATCTCATGCCAGTCATCTCCCCAGAAGCTTGTCTTTTCCCCATTCTCAACCTTAACCTTGGTTTTGTTCTTGAAGTCATCCCACAAGGCCCTTATAGATCTCCACAGATTCACACCATATGGGGAAATTACTTCCTTTGCCATCCACCTGTTTTCTCCCTCATAATTGGCTCTTATGACTTTTCGCCATAACAGATGTTTGTTATTAGCATTCTTCCACAACCACTTCATTATGAGGACCTTTGCACTCTTTATCAGATCCAGTAGTAAGAGTGCAAAGTGCATGTGTGGTTTATGCCACCAGTTTGAACCCTACGCAAGTTTTGCGTGGTAATCAAATGGAGAAAAGTAGAGGGCGGGTTCATTATCAACAGAGTTTCCAACTGTGCACCACTAGCCCTTGGGGATTTCTTGGTCATCATCATAAAAAATTTAAGGAGGAAAAAGGTATGTAAATTTTGGTGCTGGTCAAGTTTGAGATCTTTTTAATGTTTAAACTTTAAATAAGAGCATGCCACTCACCAGAAATCCTTTTGCTTCCTATTTGGTTATGATCTCATGTTATCTCTATTTGATTGCATAATAATTGCCTTCTATATAAGGATTAGATTAGCACAGGGGGTTGGATGTGTAATTTGTGCACACAAGTAGTTCAAAAAGAATCTTATTCTCTAAATTGATTCCTTATGTTCTGTGGATTAGAGGGAAGTACTTCTGAAGACATTAGATTGCTTCTGGAGGGATCACCTTATAAACATGAACCGGCTAAGTTCAGCGGTATGGTATTTGCACGTTGGTTAAAAATTTATGCTTTCCTTGATTGGGAGTTGTACATTGATTCTCCCTCTGGGTTCTCGGAACAGGTGAATGTACGGAGTTTTGGGCATAGAAATCCACTTGAGGAGTACAAGATTGATGGTTGCAAATTTTTCATCTCAATGCTCAGTGCAACTAGGAGGCTTACCGTGGAGTCTCTCCTGCGCTATTGGTCATCTCCAATGGAATCTCAGGAGTTATATATTTAATAAGTTGCTGTCTTTTTGTATATGTTGTTGCTGCTTATGTTCAGGTATGTCTATTGGTTGTAAGTTAACATGCATGCTCTCCCTTTGCTCCTCGCTTGGCTGGGACACTCTTATTATTAATAGTATTATTACTATTACTTTTTTGGGAAGATGGTATGGGAAATGGGGATGACAAGAATTGGTTTTCTGGGTAGCTTATTGTTAGTTGTTGCTAAATGGCATGCATTGGCAGGATCTTGGATTCTCATTATTGTCTTCCAGTCTGAGGGATGCATTCTCCCATTTTGTTCCGGCTCAATCTAAAATGTACAGATTGCATGATCTGGATGCTTAGCCTGATACCATTGGCAACTTTTATCAAGTATCTGAGGTAGCATTTCTTTAGTACCCAAATCTCAATCTTTTTTCCCCTCTTTAATTTCATTCTGTATGAGATATTAGGCTGGGAGCTCAAGTTACTGTGTCCTTTGAAGCAGGGATAAATCACCTAACAGTTTTTAGCAGTTTGAACTTTTTGAGGACCACCTCAATACATGATACCAGTCAGCTTATAAATGGGATATCGAGCATCCTGTACATGCTAGGACTGTTGGAAAAAGACCAAGGAGATTCAAGAAGACAAAGTAGGGATGTGCTTAGTTTGCACTTTGTGGACTCGTTAGAACTGTAGTAGTTGCAAGATTTTCTTTTTCCTAGTTGAGGATTGGTGTTTGGTACCTCTTGGTGTAGCTCAGAGGTTGTCAAAGAGAAGCCTTTGTTTTTCCGGTATGGTTAAAGGCACCAGGGATAAGCTATTACAGATGGTCTCCATCAAATTGTTGCGGCAATCTGAATGGAATGAAGCTGAATATTTATCCGACCATGCATCATTCTCTATCATTCACAACAATACATTTCATACTACAATTGCTTCCCATCTGGATTGGGAACAGGCCTCACTTCAAGTGTATAATGCAGGATATTGATCCTTGATTTCAACCTCTTGTTGTATAGAAATGATATTGAGAAGCATCCTCTATTCAAATACGCCGCACATAATGTATGCACCATTTGTGGGTGCAACTTAGGAGAGCAAGCTTTGGTGGACATGTTACCTAGTACTTCTGCTGGTGAAGGCAATCGGTTGTATAGTAAAAGATGTGCTTATAGTTGGTTCCAACACCACTTACATAAATTAATGTTTATAATATGGGAATAATGCAACTGTCAAGCTCCCTGCTCCTCCCTATGTGCTGCAAATAATATTTGGAGCATTTTTGTGCAAAGACATGATTGGTACTGTATCGTTTTAGTTATAAGCAATTCCTGCAGGGGTTGTTTGGTGTGATGGATAAAAGTTCATCTCAGGATAAATTTTTAGTGACTTTCAATCCCTTCTTTGGTTTGACAGAGTGGGATAATTTATTTTAGGATTAACAATCTGAGGGTGGAATAATAATTCGTGGATAACTTATTTTGGGATAAAGTGTGTGAAATTACAAAGCTATCCCTCATTAAATTTTTTTATACACTAATTTTACATTTATGTATAGTAACATATTTTGAATAATATTTATAATAACATTCACAATCTTAATTAATCGTTGTTTTTATACACTTTTTATTAGAAAATTATATTTTATAAATATAATTTCTATTTATGAATATATGATAAGTTGAATTTATTTGTGTAATACTTATGTTCATTTATATTTTGAATTCCCCTGAAGTGTTCACTCCACTACTAAATTATATATTTTAAATCAAATAGTTTATTACTCAAAAATTATATTTTATGTATCAATTAAAATGTAGATTATTTTAACAGTAAAACTATAGTTAAAATTTTATTTTAAGTTAAATAAGATGTAATTTTATTCTTAAACTAAATAAAATAAGAGTTTTTCTAAAGCGAAATAAGATGCAAATTTTATTTTTTAAAGTTAAATAAGATGAAAATTTTATTTAAACTAAATAAAATGAAATTTTAATTTTAAAAACACATGGCACAATCATGAAAATGCATACGCCTAAGTCAAATAAGATGAAAATTTATTTTTAATA
>JAOTQR010000007.1:49946-66659 GCA_025774065.1 Solanum ossicruentum | reverse complement strand
ACAAATTAATTTTTTATAATATTAGTTAAGAATATATATTTACTAATTTATGTATTTTTAAAAGACAATATATCTTAAATATTTAATTTAATATTGTTTATAAATACCTATATTTGTCTAATATAAAATTTTTAATTTTAGATAATTAACTTTTATTTTTATAATTTAATTTAATTTTGTAATTACACTCGTGTAACCAAACAATTGGAATTGGCGTAATTACTAGAGTAGTAATTACACACCTTGTAATTACACATCTTGGTAATTCCACTGTTCTGTTTGTTTGCTAGGGTGTAATTACAGTGAAATACTCATTGTCTTGTTTGGTTGGACAAATGTAATTGCATAGTTAATTTAATAAATTAAATTTTAAATAAATAATATTATTACTTATTTTTTAAATTTTATTTGTATTATACACAATATCTAATTTATTATTATTACTAGAAATTAAAAAAAATTAATTCTCAAAAAATTAATAAAAGAAAACACAAAAATTAAACATATAAAATAATTTATCAAGACATGAAAATATAAAAAAGAACAAAATAAAAAAGAGATTTTACTCGAAAACATAAAGTGTTGTTAGAAATGAAAATGTTCAAATAAAAAAATGAAAGGATTGTCTCTTCATATTTCAAATAAAAAATATATTTAAAAAGAAAGTATAAAAAGTTTGATGTCACACTACGTGATTACACTTAATTCTTAGCCCTCCATGGAAATTGAAGAGTGTAATTCCACTCCTTCAATTACACTCAATTCCACTCATACCAAGTAATTTCTTGGTCTATCAAACAAGCCAAAGAGTGTAATTACACTTAATTACATCAATTCTCAATTTTCAAATTGGCCCTAAATAAAAACTCTTATAAATTATTCCCTTTGTCAAACATTACTTGACTTCTGTTGACTTGACACAGGGATTAAGAAGTAGTAAATAATATGATAATTTTATCAAAGTATTCTTTGAATATAATAAATATGATATCTAGAAAATGATAATAAAGAAATAATTATAATTAATAATAAAAATAAATTAAAAATTAAATATAAAATTATTTCTTAATTTTATAAAATGGATAAACATTATGAGACATCCTAAAATAATAAGGGCCAATTAAAGTTAAGACATATGAGTACACTCTGCTGAACTACAAATAGTTTTTTTTTTTTTATACTCAAACATAAGAAGCAAGAAGCATCGGCAGAAGACGCATCAAGAAGTTGTACCTCTTTTGAGTTGAAGGTGTACCCATAATATCATGAATTGTACTCCTAAAATTGAAAGCAAAGAGTTTTGAGAGCAATGGTATGGTAACCAAGAGTTAAACCATGAGGAGCGACAGAGAGGAAGATCGAAAGAAGGAGACTTTTAATACAACTATTGATTCAAGATTCAATCAAACGCTCAGAAATGTTCAAGGGTAACTATTTTTCTTATTCAGATCTATGTAACTCTCTAAAACCCATTACTTAGCTTCCATTGAGGCCCTTTTAGGTGTACGATTTTGAGGTAATTCAACTCAGTTGGACTTGGGGAGTGTATAATCAGTGACCGAGTATGTCTATATTCTGATCTCAATGGATTTATTATTGGAAATGCAGTTAGTATTTTAATGATGATTTGGTAGTTTATGGAGGTTAGAAGAGAAACTCTAGGTTGCAAAGCTTGTCTTATTCCTCTCTGAGTAGTATGTTTGTCCTGTAGATTACTTGCTCAGTTTGATGAATTTTTGTGTTGCTACTAGGACAGACATCAACAGGAAGTGAAGAGCTCAATACATTTGTTTGTTAGCTGATATACCAAACACATAAAACTTAGATTACCAAGACAATCCTGTTTCATCGTGTTCCAAATTTTCGACACTTTAAGCTAAAATTAGGTTTTATTTGATCAAAATGGAGTTGGACGAAGAGACATTTTTATGCAGCTGTGGCGTCCTTACATACTGGTACACCTGAAACTTTGATCAGTCATAGTCTGTTATTTTGTGATTTGTCTCTTGGTCTTTACATTGGGAAATGTATTTATTATTTTTTTTCATCTTTTGTGGATTGTAAAGGTTAAAGTTTGGATTTAGGTTATCAAACTTCCTAGCTACCCAGAAGCTCCAGTTACTTTTACTGTGACAGTGACGTGTGAAATATGGTTTTGGGGTTTTTAATAGACACAATGTACAGTGATACATGTAACAGCAAGAGTCCAATCTCTCCATTTTTGGTTCCTTTTTAGTTTTTAATAGTTTGCTTTAGACATTGCAAGTGTTGAGCTTGTTTTACCCTTGAGCATAAAAGAAATGCTACTGACAAACGCCAAACTTTGCTCCTGAATGTGAACTCCATTGCACGTATTTGTTGCTTTTTGTCCTTTATTGGATATTGCCATTATTACTAACTTCTTTGGTTAACACATGCCGACTTTGTCTAATAACTGGAAGCACCATCCGAAATATTATCCTTATTGATTTAAAAAAACCATCTGATATAACAAGGTTTTATATTTAACAGTCAGGGATGTTGGTTTCAAAAGAATTTAACAGTCAAGGATGTTGATTACTTGGTCTTATTCTTTTATCTTTAGAACACCATTTTTGCTATTAACTTTTGATAAGCAATTTATAAAAACTATGATGTGGTGCAGGTTGCTAAAGGGACGCAGTTTCCCTGGCAAAGTACTGATTACACGGAGATCAGACCCACTGGATAACTCAAGTGTGAGATCTCCAGATAATCATGGCAGTCTAAGAGATAGTGAAATGGGACCAAGCCAACAGGCAGATGGATCTTTTGAGGTACGAGCAGTGCTGATATCCAGTGTATGTGGTATGTGATATATCTGTTGTTTAAATTCATCAGCTAAATTAAGCTCTTTTCTTTGACTATTAGGATGAAGTGCAAAGTAGCTCATCTGCTAGCCAGGCAAAATCATCCACGTCAAATACAGCACACACATCCAATGAGGTACAGAAGCCATCAATTGGCTCAAGAGCTACTGATTCGGCTAGACTGATGAAATTCACAAAAGAATTATCTGCGACAACTGTTATTCTAGGTACCAAGATATATATTTATGGATGAGGATGGGGGTGATATTTACGTGGTTATATAAACATATATGATACTTTTCTTTGTATAATTAGCACATAGTTCTTAGAGCTTATTATTTGGGATCCTATGAGTGTCATGATCCTAGAAGGATGACTTAATGAGTATCCTGTACATGCATTTACTCCTGAACTTTTCACTATTTTTTTTTTTTTTTGAGATGTTGGGAGAAGAGTTTCCTTTCTCACCAAGAAAGGCAGTCCATTTAACATGATATACCGTCCTGATACCCCGTTCTTCTTTCCATTTGTTTTCAAGTATGCCCTGAGTCTGACAGGCCTTGACACATAGATTTCACGATTCATTAATATTGTTGCAAATGCATTGAAGATACTTGGTTATAACCATTCCTGATCCACCAAACATTTGTAAAACAATCCATTGTTTATATAAGATGGAAAAGCTCAAAGCAAGTGATATAGACTCTCTGGCAACAGATTAGCTTATGGCGCAACACAAATGCGATAACTAATTTGAAGGAACATTTATGCAGTGTAGGTGCAGGGAAATCTAATAATGCCACTTTTTAAGAGACTTATCCACTAGGGAAGGTAAGAACTAACTAGTATGATACTTACCAAAAGTAATAAATGGTCTATCAAAAATTACAGCAATGACTTATGAGCATAAAGTACCTATTACCCATCAAAGAGCATTGATATCCTTGAAATTAAAACTTTCTTTTTTTTTTGAGAAAGTAACATTTGTTTAATCAAAATAACATCCAAGGTTGTGCTGAGACCATATTTACTAGGGCAAAAGAAAAAAAAGAAGAAAGATTTTGCTCCCGAAGCGTAACAAAAATCTAGGATATCTATGATTGAAGCAATGTGTTTATGTTGCTCTGTCTATGCCAAAAGCAAAAAAGTCTAATGCAATTCAACTTGATCTTTTGTAGTATATTGCATTTATGTTCAAAATATCTAGAATCCACAAATTGTCACCATATGTAAGCGGGACAATCCTCTATCTATCTTTGTTTAAAGTTCCAGCTCCTATGATGCAACCTAGGTTGGCCCACAAACAGATTTCTCCATTATCAAAAACTAATGATACACCCCAGGGAGAATCACATCCCAAAAGCTAGCAATTGAGGTAGAAGAGCGAAAGACTATATAAACCCCACGTTATACCAATGTGGGACTCAAGTCCTATATCTTGTAATGGGCATAACAAACACCACACTTCGCACCGTTGTCCTCGAGAGCTACCACAGATAGGGTAGCTTTTACTCTACCACAGGTAGGGTAGCTTTTGTCCTAGCTTCTCGTTTTTGATTCAGTACCCATGTACATAACACTGCAATACCACCACCATCATCCATGGTATGGTGGGCACAAAGGATGGTGGATGGCTCTAATATGATTGATAGTTACTAGGGAGAATCATACCCTAAAAGCTAGTTATTGAAGTGGAAGAAGCCAGGCTATGTAAACCTTTGTACATCATTATATTAATATGGGACTCGGGTCCTATACCTTGCAATAGACCATAACAAACCATCACACTCCACATTCATCATCTTTGATGGCTCTTGGGTAGTTTTCGCTCTACCATAAGTAGGTAGCTCTTTTCCATGTAGCCATTTTCGAGTCAGATGCCTATGGCTTGTTGTGCACTAGACATTGCTAAGGGACTTGAGTCCTACATCTGTATAACAATGTACTGATGTGGAGTTTATATAGCTTTGGATTTGTCCACCTCAATAGGTAGCTTTTTAGGTGTGATTCTCCCTAGATTGTATCAATAGTATCAGAGCCACCTACCACTTTTCATGTCAATCATTCCATGGATAGTTACATCAGTATTCCAGTGTTTGCCCAAGGCTAGCAATGTTTAGTGCACTGCCAACTACAGGTGCCTAATTTGAAAACAGCTACCTGAAAAGGAGCTACCTACTTGTAGTAGAACAAATACTACCTGGTATGGAATTGTCGTCATGCGGAGCATGGTGGTTGTTTATGCTCCATTACAAGGTATGTGTCTTGAGTCCACGTTAGTATAGGAATGTATTGAAGTTGGATTTATACAGCCTTGGGTCTTCCACAGGACGATAAATGCGAAGCGTGGTGTTCTGTTATTGTCCATTGCAAGGTGTAAGACTTGAGTCTCACATCGGTATACCAATGTATTGATGTGGCGTTTATATATCCTTGGGTTCTTCCACCTCAATATCTAACTTTTGGGGTGTGATTTTCTCTAGATTGTATCATCGTGCCTCTTCCCTGCTAAACAAGATTACAATAATCTTCTTTGGCATTGTCAAAGCAATGCCTCCGAGACTAATGAAAATCCATAGCATGCTTGTTATCCTACAATTGAGGAATAGATGACAGATTGTCTTAGCTTTTTTCATCACACAAATAACATCATGAACATAAATAAATCACTATGGAAACATCGAATTCTCAAATTTGAATTTTTCTTTGATTTTTTGGAAATTCTCAAATAAGATAGGATCACTTCTAGTGGCCTACTAGGGCTCTCTGAGCTTGATTGCTCCGAGCCGGAGGTTATAGTTAAAGCCGTTAATAGAAACCAATTCATATCTTTAAGTTCGATCATTGGTTAGGTTCGTCTTGAATTGGTGGTGAAGAAACCATGTCTGACTCATGAAGCATTGTAGAGGACAAGAGTCCAGATAATATCTACATGTGTTCTTTGTCAGGAGGCAGCAGAAACTTACAAGCATTTGTTCCTACATTGTAAGGTAACATCAGAAATTTTGGCAGTTCTTTTTTCTATTTGGCTAGGGAGGAATAGACAATACCAGAGCAGACTGCTAATTGTTGAGCTGTTCAGAAGGGATGGAAGCAAGAGTAAAAAAAAAGTGGTGGAGAACAGTACCAGTCTGCATCTGGTGGAACATATTGAAGGAGAGAAATGAAAGGATTTTTGAAGGCAAATCTAACTCCATCCAAAAGATCAAATGGAATTCTATTACTTTATGTTTTTGGTTTGAAGAGTAGTGTATAAAAAGGAAGAACAGATAGTGGACTTCTTAGGAGTTTGGAATTAATTTCTCCTTTTAGCACACTTCTTGGATGTGGCCAGCATTTCCTTAATGCTGTGAAGTACAAGTTACCAGTTTCTGAAAAAAACCCTAAGGTTGTCGTGACTCAAAACCATTTCTTTGGATAACATCCAGGTGAAACATAAAATCTTAATAGGTATCTTCACTTACCAAATGTGCTCCATGGCCAATTGATCATCTGTTGGTTGTCCTGGTTCAACAACTTGTATGTTGAACTTACCCTGAAGAGTCCTTTACTATCTTCTTACCACTATAGTCTGTCAACACCCTCTTATGCCCCTTTGAAATCTTCAAATTTTTGTAAATTCTACTAATGCATCCATTTCTACTATCTGCATCTGGTGTAACATATTGAAGGAGAGAAATGAAAGGTTTTTTGAAGGCAAATCTAACTCCATCCAAAAGATCAAATGGAATTCTGTTACTTTATGTTTTTTGTTTAAAGAGTAGTGTATAAAAAGGAAGAACAGATAGTGAACTTACTTCGAAATCTTCAAATTTTTGTAAGTTCTACTAATGCATCCATTTTCCAATCATTTAGAGCCTGTTTGGAAAGCTACCATGTAATTGAGATTTGGTGTAATTGGGTGTAATTACATTTTGACCTGTGTGGTAGGCCAAGTAATTACTTGACAAGACAGGTTTTAAGTGTAATTGAAGGGATGTAATTACACTTTTTCAATTCCCAAGGGAGGGTAAGGAATTGGTGTTTTTACATGAGGAAATTATATGAAACTTTTTAAAAATTCTTTTCTTTTATTTTATTAATCTAATATTTTCTATAAATATTCTTTTATTATTATATTGTATTTTCTTTTCATTCTTAATTTTTACTTCTTGATGTGATTCCATGTAATTTTTACATTATTTTTTAAATTTATTCTAGTTTATTTTTTCATTAGCATAATGTTGTTAGCATTCTAATTTTTAAACTAAAGAAGAATTCATTGTCGAATAATGTTATAGCGTTACATTTATCTTTTCTTTAATAGTACTAACATTTATAATATTAACAGTTTTTTCAAAAATACATTTTTTGATGTTCATCGAAATTTTGTACTTTTAGTATTATGATAAATTTAATTTAAATATACTAATTTGAAAAATATTAGTAAACTTTTTTATAATATTAGTTAGAAATAAATATTTACTAACTAATATATTTTCAAAAGACAATTTATATATTAAATACTTAATTTAATATCATTTATAAATATCCATATTTTTCTAAATATAAATTTTTAATTTTAGATAATTAATTTTTATTTTTGTAATTACACTTGTGCAACCAAACTACACACATGTAATTATAGTGTAATTACATTGTGGCAAACAAATAGGTCAAAGTAATTACTAGGCTGTGTAATTACTTGGTTAGTAATTATTACCCTTGTAATTACACCAATTTCAATTGCTAGGTGGCTTTCCAAACAGACCTTTAGTGTCACGACCTGATTTCTCAAGCTGAGATAGCACCTACTATGTCCTCCGATAGGTAAGCCAACAGGATACCCGGAACAACTAGTAATGGGTAATTGGACAAAAACTAAATGAATGATGAATAATTATAGCAGAATAATTCTAGGAAAACCAACATATACATAAATAATCCCAAAAATTGAAAGTCACGAATATAGAGTCACTAAAAGAGTACAAATCCTAAAAATGAACTGCAAATACAAATATACAAAACTACGAAGGACCAGTCTCCAATACAACAGAGGTGCCACAAAAGTATCTATATATAGAAGGAGATGGCAATGATCAGGACATTATGCTTACCCTCGCCTTTGAATGTTGGCTGTTACTGACTCGAATGTCGGCGTGGACTGTAGTATGAATACTAATAAAAAAGGTACCCAGTAAGCATTATAGGCCGATTGATCAAGAAAAGTAAATATAATAGGAAATACTAGAATAAAACACAGACAAATGTCAAGAATAGGAAAGAATAAAGGTATGCACACGAGTGTAAAAGAGCAAACTAAGACCTAAAGTATCTAAATTCAACTGAGCCCCCATAAGGTTAGTAGGTACACTCGTGCACAAATTAAAGTAAAAACCCGAATGGACGCCCATAAGCTTGACACATGCATAGAAATGCTAAACTAATACTAATGGAAATTTGGTAGAACTAAGGTATAATAGAAGTATTAATATTCCCGAGCTTTGGAAGGAAGAAAGCATAAGGCTTGGACCTTGAACCATGGGTGAGTCTCTCTATAGTAGATGTACCGATAAAGCTCGAACCTCGACTGCATATGTCAACTACCCTGTGGATGAAATGATGTACTCAAGGGGCTGGACTCTGTATGTCGACTTCATTGTCGGATGATAAATAAACAGTAGCAGGAAGTACCAAGTGCGGACCTCAAACTGCAGATGGAACCTCCTACCAATATTACTATGATGGCGAAAACCTCCCAAGTAAGCCGTCTAAGAATTCCCGCATCTGGAAGTCACCAAATCTTTTCATAACTATCTTTTATTTGCGCTAACCATCTCACTGTGACGAGAAAACTGAATTGAAGCCGTACATACTATTGATCAGGCCTAGAGGGTGATTGGAAATGCTGAAAATAGGAAATACGGGATTATAGATGATAACGCCCTAACAAGTGAGATACTGTCTAGTTAAGGCTCACCTCTGAAAGACTTAAAGTCTATATCAGTCTACAAGGTCCTATGCCGCTCAAAGTCATGCTGGTTGGGAATAACATAGTCTAAGTGAGTCTATTGCAACACTAGCCTAAGCCTAGACTAAGGCCAAATATGCCTTAATATAGAAACAAGGTAAAACAAGACGACACAAAATGCGAGAAAATCAATTAAAGCATTTCATGTACTCGCCTAAACTCGAAAATAACCTAAAACAAGAATTTTACCAAGCATAGCCTCTTAGGTGGTTCCCCGCCACAATATTCTGTAAATCCACATACTAACATAATCAAATTCAATCTAAAAAAAGGGAAGCTGTAACCTACCTGAAGGTTGATCATGCGTGCTCTTCGCCGGAGCTTTCCCCTTCCGAACGGCCTCAGAATGTTGCCACACTGTCAAACACAAAATCATAACGTCATTACAATCATTTTGACACTAAGATTGCAATTTTCGGAGACAGACCAATTACGGGGTCAAAAATGGGAATTGGGACCGGCGCCGAAAGTTTCGAAATTAATCTTGTAAAATGGTCCTAAATAGTTCGCTGAACTTGTGTCTAAATTGGAACACAATCTATGACTCGAAACTACTAGAAATCAACCATGCAATAAAAATCCAATTTAAGCTAAGAAAATATGCTAGGAACAACAGCTAAATCACGGTTTTTACATGAAATGGAGCCTTAAAATTTTTGACCACACCACTGTGTTCTTCGAGAAATTCCTCACAATTTAGTCTTTTGAATCAGTCAATTTGGAGCTCTACAACTTAAGATATTCAACTTTGAAAATTAAAAAAGAATCTAAAAATGGGCTTTCTTATAGGCGAGACGGCACTAGATTCAGTGACCACCGAGCGCACCAATAGAATCTTTTTCCATTTTCAAAGTCTTCGACGGAGTGTTCGGGATTTGTTTGGAACCCTGTGCGCATAAACGGACTATGCTACACCGCTAAATTCAATGTTCTAGACTCAACAGCGTAGTCAAAATTTTCATATGAGATCGCTTCGACAAAAAGAGGGTCTCACTCCCAAAGGTTGTTGTTAACTAAATTCCACAAGGGGTTCGAAATGAGTTCAGAAGCCTCAAAAATCGAACAAAAGACTGTTCTAGGCCAAACTCGACCTTCCGAAACTAACCGTGCCGTTAGAATTTTCATTCGGGCATGATTTCTAAGAATGTTACGAAGGTCAACTATAGGCCAAATTTCAAAAACTAAAACGCTAAATGGTTTAAACTCGCACCGAAAGCTTCGGAACTCGAGCTGACCATGCTTCTAGCCTAATTTGGCCTAAGTTACTTGGACTCTCCAAAAATGTTGCTGCACGCATATCAGATCCTTCAAAAAAATACACTATTTTTTGAGGTCCGACATGGGTGCAACACCATTTTGGAGAGTCTGAGCAACTTAGAATGTGGTCATTCCACTATTTTTTGAGGATCCAACATGGGTGCAGTACCATTTTTGGAAAGTCCGAGCAACTTAGAATGTGGCCATTCTGGAGCTGATGAAAGTGTCAGAATTTTGTTTTGAGGCCATTTTCTTGCATTTTTGATTGAAGTTAACTTCTTAAGTTATGAAAGCCTTTAAACATGTAAAATTTCACAAAGTCCAAACGAATGGCCAGGTGATCGAACTATCAGTGTAGCAAGTTATAAATGACCTTGGGTCGCTATAGGGAAGCTTTAACCGAGGATAAAGAGTCATTAACACAGAAATGATCTAGAAGGTCATTACATTTCGATTCCTTCTTAACAGAAAATTCCAATCCTGAGAAGACCATGCTTCATCTACTGGCTTTTCTTGTTGCAAGTTTAAAGCATAAATGCCTAGAAAGTGTTCTTTGAGGCAAGAACTACCTAATCATTTATCCTCCCAAAATGATTGTATCCACCCATTGAACACCCTGATAGTAGTGTGATCCCTCGCTAGTGGCTAGAGTGTTATTATGGATCTCCATATATTCGTTCTGCAAGAAGAAAGAACTTCCTTTGAGATCCACTTATCATCTTCACCATATTTTGCTTTGATTATTCCTCCCCAGTAAGCCTGGAGTTCCTGAGAGAATCTCCAAAGCCATTTCATTCTGAGTGCATTACTCTGCAACTATAGATTCTACCTTGCCTCTCTCTATGCTGCACATTGTTCCAGTTGACTAGATGAAACCCCCTTCTCTTCTTATGGCCTTGCCATAAGAAATCTCCTAAGTTTGTCACTCCTCTGAATAACCCCAGCTAAAATGGTGTAAGTTGGCAGTGCACATCAAGTACTGAGTTTATAAGGGTGATCTTGCCCGTAGAGATAAGTACTGAGCCTTCCACCTTGTCCATTTCTTTTCGCACTTCTCAATCACAGAATTATAGATTTTCTTGGGCTTTGATTTGGCTTCTAAGGGCATTCCTAAATACATAGTTGGCAGGAGACTCCTCCCAATACCCAAGTATATTGATAGGATTCAAATGGCTCTTTTCCGGTTTATGTGCAGCCCTAAAATACCCTCAAACAGAACCAAAATGGTTTGGTTCTTAGCACGGGGAAAGTTGAAAAGTATAACATAAAGGTAATAAATTAGTTGTACGCTAAGATTTAGTGATCACAATTAAATGAATGTATATATACACACCTCTAAGGCACAAAACAAAAACTTCATTAGTTTTGCATCAAGATTTTGAGTGGGTCATTGTATGCTTACTTGAAATTCTTACCATACCTAAAGAACAACTTTGATCTTCTGCTAAGGATAAGCCTTTGTAGGATTGGTTTGTCATAATGGCTTATTCCTTCGCCCCTTCTGCCACTTTAAACTATCCTTGGCTTATTCTTTGGCATATTGATCACAAAGGTGTTGCTTTCTTTGGCTTTCTTTCCTTAATCTCAAGGCTTTGTGAATTTTCACTAGCTAAGCCCTTTAATGTTCAGAGAAAAAAGACACTTGTGCACATATCACAACCGGAAAAGCTGTTTCTGGCTCACTTTTCCACGGGTTTTGTTAATTTGTCCTCCTTGATGACTTGTCCAGATTGGCAGATTTAGTAGCGCTATTGTTTGTGTTAGAATAGGAATAGGATTCCTATTAGAATTGGAATAGGAATAGGTAAATACTATCCTACTTAGAATAGGAATAGGAATAACAATATTATATAGAATCCTACTTAGAAAAGGATTGTATTATAGTATCCTAGTTGGAAAAGGAGTCTAATATAGTATCAATAAATACAGACTCAATGTAATAATGTAGACAATAATTCAATAATATTTTCCTCTCATATTTCTCACATGGTATCAGAGATTCTACGGTCTTGGTAGAAAATCAAACAGTTTCCGCTGTCGGCGGGAGGAGAGACAAAAGAGAGATGCTTTCTATCAGTCAAAAGCAGATATCGCCCCCCACGACCTATATATGCCGCTCGTCTGACCAATGATATGTTAACCAAAAAAAAAAGATTAGGTCACTGTGTGTCAATTTTCGGTGACTTTCTAGGGTTGTTTTGTGTCAACCCCATATCTGTCAGTATTTGTGTAGCACCGTGCCATCATTCCGGTAACTATTCTTTTATATCTGATTTGTGTAGCACCGTGTCATCTTTTCGGTAACTACTTTTTCATATTTATCATGTGTAGCACGTGCCATCTTTCCGGTGATTACTTTCTGATATTCGATTTGTGTAGTACCGTGCATCTCTCTGGACTACTTCTCATATTCAATTTGTGTAGTACCGTGAATTTTTCGAACTACTTTCTCATATCTGAGTTGCATAACACTGTGTCGTTTTGGTGACTCAGATTTGATTTGTGTAGTTTCATTCGTCTTTTCGGTGACTCCTCAAATCTAATTTGCATAGGGTCGTGCCATCATTTTGACCTTATCCATACAATTTCTCTTTTGCAGTAGGGTCATGCCGTCAATATGATCCCACCTATATAATTTCTATTTTCTAGTAGGGTCGTGTCATTATTACGATCCTATCCATTTAATTCTCTTTCTCAGTTGGGTCGTGTCATCATTCCGACTCTACCCATATAATTTTATTTCTCGAATTGTGACCATTTTCAACCATCATATCTAATAATCCAATGCATGACTTTTTTTTTATCAATTGGACGTTAAGAATGTTTTTTTTATGATGGTCTCAACGAAAAAGTCTATATAGAGCAATCACCAGGTTTTGTTGCTCAGGGGGAGTCAGGTAGACTTGTATGTCAATTGTGTAGGTTACTTTATAATCTAAAGTAGTCTTCTCAACCTTGGTTTAGAAAGTTCAACACTGTACTTCAGGAATTTATCTCTCTATGTTTTATCAACATTATGCATCAAATTCAGTATTTCATAAGAAGAACAAGCATATTGAGATTAACTAGCATTATGCATCAAATTCAGTATTTCATGAGAAAACTAAACACATTGAGGTTGATTGTCAATTTTGTGAAATCGGATGATCAACTTGCAGATATATTACCAAGCTCTTCATCGGTCATCGTGTTAATTGTATCTGTAACAAGCTGGGTGCTTATGTTTGTGTGCACCAGCTTGAGGGGAGTGTTAGAATAGAAATAGGATTCCTATTTAAAATTGGATAGGAATAGGTAAATACTATCCTACTTAGAATAGGAACAGGATTAACAATATTATATAGAATCCTACTTGGAAAAGGTTTGTATTATAGTATCCTAGTTTGAAAAGTAGTCTAATATAGTATCTATGTAATAATGTAGACAACAATTCAATAATATTTTCCTCTCATATTTCTCATAGTTTGCTAATTCTCAATGCTATCTACTGGTCTCATTGTGAAAGTTACCATGTTCAAAAAAAAATCTACTGGTCTGATTGTTGCAATTTCTTCTTGATGTGCAACTTCTCTTGCAGAAAAATTGCGTGAACTATCTTGGAATGGTATCCCATCATATCTGCGTCCCAACATATGGAGGCTTCTTTTGGTATGGTTCTAATCAACTTTATTTCTCTGGAAATATTTTTAGGTCAGTAAAGAAGAGGTATTACATAATTAGCGGAACTTCATTTGGAATGGGTTCAATCAGCAGATTCCTTAGTTTAATACTTTTTTATCCTCATGCCCGAATTGAGATAATAATTGACCCAGTTGGATCTAGGATAACCCATTGCACTCCGCAATCTCAAGAAACATGCACAATATATCTTGAGCCACTGTAAAATTTACAAAAGATGATTCACTGATCTATCTCTTTTTGACACATGAAAGAACAACTAGCTATTATCCATTATTTTTATGGAATCATATGATGAATGCTTTATATTAGTTAATTGAACCATCCAGGATATTTATCTATTATTCTTTCAGTGTCTGTTTTCGGCATTTAACGTTGTTTTCTGAAATTACTTATCTCTAGGAGACTTGTTTCCTTTTTTTCACTTTTCAGCACTGAACTTTGTTCTGTGAAATTATATGAGGGAAGGTTTTTCTAACTCTCTCTTAAAACAGAAAAGTTCATTTCTAAACCACCAGGGTTCATTTAAACAATCTTTTGAGCCTAGATCAATAAACACATAAAGTCAAATTTGGTCATCAACATTAGCTGCTTCTCGACTGAACGGGATGATGAATTCAAATCTGTAAAACACTCCATGCTTTAATCAGGCCGTGCACCTTTGATGCTTCAATGTGGGGAAAATTTAACTCCTACTTCAAGTTTGATAAGTTTTGGTGGTTAGAGGTTGATGGCTTCACTTATATGAGGAAAAATTGGCGTTTGACATTTCTGGAACACCTGATTTCATTTTGGCAAAGAAATTGAAATCCGGTAAGAGTTGACAAACAACAGCCTGCTCAAGACATGGTTGTGGAGATATGCTGAAGATAGACACCCTGTGGAAGAATGTAATACAACAGAAGTATGTACAAAATGCGCAGTGGTGCACTGATGAGTCCAGTGACAACTATGGAGTTGGACCATGGAGGACAATCAGGTCTTTCTGGACCAACCTGTGGAAGGACATTAATTCCTAGTTGGCAATGGCAAAAAAATCTTCTTCTGGAAGGATAATTGGGATGGTCAGGGGACTCTGCAAGAGGCTTTCTCTAGCCTCTTCAACATCAACACCAACCAAAATAGCACAATAGAGAGCGCATCTGGACAGCTCAGGGATGGAACCTAATTTTCAAAAGGTTTTTGAATGATAGGAAGGTTGAAAGACTGGCTGCTCTACTTGGCAGAATAGGGACCTCCACCGGGACTACCAATGAGCCTGATATCATCAGGTGGAGTCGCAACACTGATGGAAAATTGACAGTCAACAGAGTCTGCAAGAGCGGACTTCTAGAGATGACAGGTGAATAGAGGACCTTGGAAAGCTACTTGGAGAAGCATGGCACCTACTAATTCTCCTGGCTGGTAGTAAGGAAGTCCTGTCTCATCCATGAGCCATTACAGAAGGAAATTTCGTTTAGCTTTCATATGCCCTCCTTTTATGGAAGCCAATGAAACAAACAGCCACCTCTTCCTCCACTGCAAGGTAATTCCCAAGTCTGGTCCCTATTCATTACCATGGCTAGGGAAAGCTGGACAATGCCAGAGCATACTGCTGATCTGGATCAGTGGGGGGGAGGGGGGGGGGAGTAAAAGCCAGAAGAGATGGTGGAAAACTGTCCCAGCTTGCATATGGTGGAGATATGGAAGGAAAGGAATGACAAAATTTTCAAAGGAAGATCAAACACCATTCAAAAGCTCAAAGGGAAATGCATTTCTACTTTATGTTTTTAGTGTAAAGAGCAATGTATGGTAAATGAAAGACAGATAATGGATAGGCTTTTTGTAATTAGCTATCTATATAAGCACACTTTTGGAGGTGGCTAGCATACCTTTAATGCTGAAGAATACATATTACCAGTTTCCCAAAAAAAAGAAAAAATTCACTTTCGAAAAAGCTGGCCAGCTTGGAAAGTATATTGGAGACTAGAGTTCTAGATGAAAGGAGCTCCTATCCAAACCTGATATCCACAAGAACAACAACAACAACATATCTAGTGTAGTCCCACAAAGAGCTTGGGAGGGTAGAGTGTATGCAGATTTTACCCCTATCTCGGAGGTAGAGAGGTGGTTTCCAATGGACCCTTATCTCAAGGAACAGATATCCACAAGGAATTGGAGTATGTTGCCAAATTTGAAAAAATTAAATGAAACCAAGATCTAGGGTATTATGACCTAAGCAGGGAGACAGACATATCAAGTTTTTTTCTAGAGATGGCCAACTAACATTGGTGATACAACACCATTGATAAACTCGAAGTCATGGGACTATTATTGAAGGTCCTGATGCCATCAACAGAGAAACTTGGTTTTCTCTCAGATCCTATTCTGAAACTGAAAAGTGGATTCCTTATTTATCATTAGGTAATTGTTGTAAGGTTAACAGGAAGAGAACAACTGGATAAAAAGGCTTTTTGAAGAGTCGGATGTCCTAAATATAACCAAACAAGGTGCAGAGAATAAAATACCAGGTCCAAATGGATACACAATGCTATTTATCAGAGATTCTGGTCTTTTCTCAAACAAGACATTACGAAGCATCAGAGGTTTCTATAAATAGCATACATTCGAATAAAGCTTCAATGCAACATGCATGCTTTGATTCCAAAAGAGAATGAGGCTCTTGAATTGAGAGATTTTAGGCCCCTTATCTTGACAAGAAGTTTCTGTAAAATCATCTCTAAATTTTTGGGTGAAAGATTGGAGAGCATCATGGACCAGCTGGTTGCTAAATCTCTAATGGCCTTCTGTTGGAGTCAGAATGAAACAGATATGAAGAAGGAGAGAAAAACAACACAACTTTTTAGATATGAAGTTCTTTTTTCTTTTGAATAATGACTCCCCTATAAATAATAAGTGAAAAGCCTAAAGAAAAAGAGAAAAATTAGCTATGTTTATCTC
>JAOTQR010000007.1:16336-41934 GCA_025774065.1 Solanum ossicruentum | reverse complement strand
CCACTACTCTCTCCCAGACCTTCATAGTATGGCTTAACAACTTGATACCCCTGTAATTGTTACAGCTTTGAATATCTCCCTTGTTCTTGTACATCTTGCTTCATCTAAAAAAATAAAAATATTACTAGGTTGTGTAATTATTAGGCTGATAATTACTACCCTAGTTATTACACAAATTCCAATTATTAAGTGTCTTTCCAAACAGCCCCTAAGTGCTGGTGTGGATAAGCTTTTAAAAAAGTATCTTTTAAGTCAAAAGCTAAAAGCCATAAGTAGAGGATACCCTGCTTTTGGCTTTTAACTTATTTTAAAACTTTTTTGGCCTGAAGGTTGGTTCTTAAAATCACTTTTTCACCCTTTCCAAACACCTCTAAAACCAAGCAAGTGCTGAAAAGCCTAAAGTACCTGACAATAAGCTAATCCAAACACCCTCTCAATGTCCGTGTCCATCAGAGAGTTCTTGTAAACAAATTCATTCTTAAAGATTAGTTTTGTTTATGAATTTTGCTGATTAAGTATTCTTGTTCATTAGAGGATTCTTGTAAACAAACTCAAATATTTTCTTGTTTCATCGACTCATCTGTTTTTTCAGAAAGCTTATAAATCTTGAAAGTTTATGTACTTTTCGAAAAAAAATAATTAAAGAAATCCTGATTATTAGTTTATGATCTTATCAACATTATAGTTACTGATGTATATTTCATACACCACGTAGCACACTAAGATTTTGCCACATACGCTACCTTATTTATTTCCATTACTAGATAAGCATTGATGATTTTAGTAATTAAGAGACAAGTGACGAATCCAATAAACCAAAAACCAAACTGGAGAAAAACCAAATTAAAGGAGTAACGGAATGATACTGAACTTGTTTTGATTGGATTGAATTATTTTCATAACTGAAAATCTGAATCCAAATAATACAAACCAAATAAGAAAAGTAATGCACAGCCCAGTAGATGTCACCATAAAGGCAGCCCAGAAATAAAAATTAAAGAATTGAAGATGCATGGCATTCATTAACCTTTCTTTATTGCTCTTCTCAATGTTCTGAATATTCTCATATTCTGGTGATTTATCATTTTCCTTTCTAGGGCCATCCGTCACCCTGCAAGTGGATATGTGCAGGGAATAAATGATCTTGCAACACCGTTCTTAGTTGTTTTCTTGTCAGAACACATAGAAGGGAGCATTGACAATTGGATGATGTCTGATCTACCTTCTGAAAAAATATCTGGCATAGAAGCTGACTGTTATTGGTGTCTATCAAAATTGCTTGATGGGATGCAAGACCATTACACGTTTGCTCAACCAGGAATCCAGAGACTCGTGTTTAAGCTAAAGGAGTTGGTTAGACGTATAGATGGTAATGCTCTAGTGGTTACTACTTTATTTGTTGTCTTTATCTACTTTCTAATGCTAGAGAATCTTGGAATTATGGTGTCAAAACTTATTGATTTTTCTCGACATGTGAAACAATGTACTCTGTTTCAATTTATTTGTTTTGCTTTCCTTTTTAGTCTATTTAAAAAGAGCGCCTCTTTCCTAATTTGACCACTCTTTTTAACTCCACATCTCACATGGCTTGTTTAAGACCGCACAGTTAAAGTGCATTTGGATACATTATACAAATCCTTAATGCAAGACGACCAGAAACAAGTCTTCTTTACTTTCTTAAACTCCATGTCTAGTCAAACTAGTACAAACAAATTGAAACAAAGCGGGTAATTGTTTTTAAGGTTAAGCAAATTTTGGTTTCACATACTATGTGTCTTTTATTTTGTGAATAAGTTTAACTTTCTATGACCTTATGAAAGGGTATGTATACTTTAATGATTTGATAGCATTATGAGGGTGTTTTACTGTTGGAACCAGTATTTATTTCATTTAGTTTTCTTGGCCTGCTAAAATTGCTCTGTATTTATTTGGTTGCAATAAATTACATATGTATTTCTGTCTTCTATTATTTGTTGATGGAGATGGCTGAAAGATTGTCTTCTGATAATTGGAACTTGGATCACCATAAAAATTTGGACATGTTAAAGAGCTGGAAGAAAGAAAAAAGACACTGGAAGACCAATTACTAGAAAAGGTCAAAAGAAACAGATTAAATGGTGAATTTCATCATGTATAAGAAAACACTTATTTGCTTTTGATTTACTAGAGGTTAATGGTTAATCTGTGGTTTTAGAGCTAAGAAAATACGAGAAATTGAAAGTAGGGGACTAAGAAATGACAGTACACAATTTATTGTTCTGTATTTCTGTCTATGTATATATGCTTCCTGAAAAATTAGATGACATGTTATAATTTTGATATTTGGCTCCTCCCATTTTCTAGAACCTGTGTCAACGCACATGGAAGAGCAAGGGCTTGAGTTTCTTCAGTTTGCTTTTCGCTGGTTCAATTGTCTCTTGATACGCGAGGTCTGTTTTTCTGCCTTTAATGTTTATTAAGTATTTTTTTTTCTTTTTGAAGTTCCACATTGTTGATAAAGACCTTCTTAGATGCTGTATTCCTAAAACAGAGACCTAATCATCTGTTCTTGCAGATCCCTTTCCATCTTGTTACCCGATTGTGGGATACATATCTTGCAGAAGGTGATGCACTGCCAGATTTTCTTGTGTATATAGCTGCAAGCTTTCTTCTCACAGTAAGATTTCTCTTAATATCTGCTTGAGATTTATGTGATGACAGAGTCTTACCGGCGTTACATATTAGCAAAAAGCATGGGCAAATGTACACAAACAAACCTTTCTTTTGCACATGTACACAAACAAACCTTCCTTTTACCCTAATGTAGAAAGAAAGGTTTATTCGACGAGTCCTAAATGGATTGGTTAATATGTAATGAATTGAAGTACATAGAGTTATTGTTATATTTTAACTGATCCCTTGAAATTAAAGGAAAGATCATGGTTATCGTTACGTTTTCTTTAAGTCACTGACCCAAAAGATCTGTTTCTTGTGACCAGAGTATTATTTTCCTGCGCAGGCATTATAAATTTGTTAAAAAAGAAGCAGCAATTCTCCTCCTTTTCTAATACCAAATTTGTTTCCCATGCATGACTGAAGTCTTTTTAAGGTTTTGTAACTACTAGACCAGATATTCTTTTGAAGAATTTGTTGTGCTGAATGTTGGTGCTTATTGTGCAGTGGTCAGATAAGCTGCTGAAGCTCGACTTCCAAGAGATGGTTATGTTCCTTCAGCACCTTCCAACTCATAATTGGAGTCATTCAGAGCTTGAGATGGTACTTTCTAGAGCATACATGTGGCATGCCATGTTTAACAGCTCGCCCAGCCATTTGGCTAGCTGAGTGGAGATCTTTTCATTTTTTGTTTCTCTTAGTTAAAACTTTTTGTATTTATCTATCCGCTATTGACCGTAGAAGTCGTGTTCTATTTTCCATTTTGGTTTACCTCTTCATTTAGAGCCTAAATTTGTTCTTGGATTCACTTTGTTTATTTTTTGGCCCTTTTTCCTTTTCTTGTGTTTTGTGATTTGTAAGATCCGTGCGCCAAATCCTTCTGCGTTTATATTAGAGAGATAAAGCAAATGGAAAGCCGCCTTGATATGTCAGTGCTGTATACTTGCTCTGCTTTTCCTTGAATTATTCAGTTTGCAAACGGCCCCAACAATTGTCAATGGTCACTTGGATTATTGGCACGTGTCTTATAAATTTCTAAGGCCAAGATTGTTTGGGAAAATTACTTTACCAAGTTAATGTAAGTCCTCTGAGTACCCCCTATAGTGATAGTTTATCAAACAACCACGCTTGGGATTTCATATTGAATTCTTTAAAAAAGGTGTATAGGAAAGTGTGTTAGATTTAGAATTTTCAATGTTTTGGTCTTTACCTCCTTTCGAGGGACAAGAACTGCATCTGTATAATTAAATTGATTCACTGGATTTTTCATCGAAAGACATTTGTAAATTCATTAAAGCAAGAAGAAGAATGTTTAGTGAACGTAGAGATGAATAACTTCATTCCAGCCCTGTTTTTTCATCAGCTAATTGTTGTGGATCCTTCTTGGCACCCTTGAAACAGGAGTGCATCGACGAATATTGAACTTTATTTGCTGCTCTGTGCGTGCTCTTCTTCAAATGGCAGCTGTAAATTACTATGATAAACTAAAAGAGGGAAATGGCTGAACATTATTTTTGTTCTATATTTCTTTCTAGATGTTTTATTACATGAGGTCTATATATAAATAAAGTGTGAGGACAACGGCTACATAATGAACAAATTATATCTCACATCAAACTATGTACATAAGTGGCTTACTAATCAGCACTATTTTTAAATCATCTATTACAAAATATCTACAGCCTAGGAGTTTCTAGAGAAATCTTAATTTCCTAACAATCCTCCAAGATTTTTCATTGAAACTCCTTGAAACATCTTTGAAACTCAAACTTATTGGTGGAAAGAGCCTTGCTTAGAATGTCAGATTGTTGTTCTTCACTGCTGCACTGTACCAACTTCACCATTCTTCTCAGCACCTCTTAAAGCATGAAATCTGATATTGATATGTTTTTCTCTTCCACGTTGCATCGGATTTTTAGCCATCATAATGGCTAATTTATTGTCCATATAGATAGGGTTGGACATGAAATACAGAGAACTAAATTCTTTAATCAAACTGAACTGAAAATTTTGGTAATTTAGTATTTGATAATTTGGTATTCGATATGGTATTCAGGAGTAAAATTTTAGAATTATGATATTTGGGTTGGGATTGGTACGAGATATTAGTGCCATTAGGTATTTGTTTTTTCCTGAATACCGCATTACTTATATAATGAAGGCCATATATCAACATGTCCATTACTAATTAGTACAAGTTCAATGTCACGAACCGGACCTTTCATGTCCTGATGATGTCTGTTAGATCTCACCTATAGGAAAACCAACACAAAACCCGCAGTACTTGTCTTAGCAACTAGCAGTATAACAACAACTAAACTAACAATAAAACCCAAAGATACAACCTATCCCATGACCTGGAAGTCACCTGTACAGAGCTATTATAAATTCAAAATTAAAAAATAAAAAATAAATACACACACGCACACAAATAATCAAAATAGCACCTTCACATACAAGCCAAAACTATAATGTACAAGGTCAGTGTCTGAATATAACAGATGACCAAATAAAACAGAAGGAGATTGTAGAATATTCGAATTGTTGGTGCTCACCAAAGTCTCTTGAAGCGCCTACAAGATCCTAAATTAATGGTCATGGCTCGTACTTGAACCTGCACCATGTGTAGATGCAGAAAAGTAGGAGTGAGTACCGGTGGAAGGAACCCACTAGGCATCATTGACTGATTGAGTGAAATGTTGTCATTATAGACATATCAAATGTAATAAAAAGTTGTAATGCTGGTAATATAAACCCTGGCCAAAAGTAGCATATCTGGATAACCACCAGAGACCCAACTAAATGAACCCAGGCAGTGTGCAGTAGTATCGACTGATAGAAATGGAGGAACCTGTGTCAACTATGTCTGCGGCCCTAGGAGAACCCAGTTGCATAGGACCAAGTGGTAAAGCACGGAAGCAACTAACCAACCTGAAACGAACAACACCACAACTGTCATATGGTCGAGGTATAGTGTTGTACGTAGGTATAAGACCCTAGTGTCTATGCCTATACACCAACTGGGCCCCTATATGTCCAAAAGGTACACCTATGCACAATTAAGGTGTGTATAGGTGTAGGGATATAAGAACTAGTAACAAATGGTACAAGATCACAATCGGTATAGGATACAGTATTACACGGGGTCCCATACCCCTAACTATCACTAGGGGTACCATACCCCCTTCCCTGGATTGGCCTTCGACCGAGGGAAGAATCATAAGTCAGCCAAGGCCAATGGTCTAACAATCAACTGACTCTACCCCAGGAATAATCAATGTAGTCACGAGAGTCCCAGGAATAAGTAACTAAACCATAAATCTTAGAACAAACATCTAGGACACAACCCTTCGAGGCGTAATCCAGGACTCGAACACATGGGCATGGGCACCGGAGACTTAAGGACGCTGCCATCAGAGACTCAAGTCGTAGGAATAGCCACTGGGCCCTAAGTCATAAAAATAGTCCACTGCTCAGCTAGTCTCCCTAGATCTGTACCTCTCAAGTCAAACTGTGTATATCTGTAACACTAAGGGCCTGAACAACGCATAACTAGGGTAGCTCTAGCTTATGCCTAGACTAAGGCCTGTGGAAAGTAGATAACTAGCAATATCCCGAGTTTCTGGAACAACAGTAACAACTCAATTGATGAGCACAATAAATAACCAGGATAACAATATACAAGTTGGCTAGCAAGTCTAGCAGGTCCCTAGGATAGAGTGGCAGACAACCTAGCTGATAATCATAACAATAGCCCACACAACAACCAAATCCACTCAAGCATAGGGTATAAGATAAATCATACAAATAGAACCACAATCTCATCACCCCATAGCCAATAGTACAGTATATTGGCAGAATCACTCACAAAACCTCTACTTATAAATTGGAGTACAACATGTGATCCATTTCCCAGAGTATAGTTTGTTTCCGTCTTTTATATGCTTGTAAAAGACCTTTTGCAGTAAGCCTTTCGTGAATGGGTCTGCCAAATTGTTCTTAGACTCAATTTTCAGCACTCTCACATCACCCCTTTACGTAATATCACGAATCAACTGATACTTCCTCTCAATGTGTTTACTTCTTTTATGGATAAGTGGTTCTTTTGAGTTTGCAACCGCACCACTGTTATCGCAATAAAGTGTGACTGGCGCTTCAACCGAGCGAACCACTCCAAGCTCTTTTAGGAAGTTTCTAAGCTAATCAACCTCCTTAGCCACAATGGCAGCAACACATTCAACTTCCATGGTGGAATGAACAACACAAGATTGCTTGATACTCCTTCATATTAAAGCTCCACCTCCTAGAGTAAATACATATCCTGAGGTTGACTTTCTTGAATCTCTATTTAATTGGAAATCTGAATCTATATATCTAATGGGAACTAGATTTTCAGGATGGAAGACGAGCATGTAATCCCTAGTCCTTTTCAGATACTTGATTATATGCTTGACTGCAATACAATGTTCTTGCCCAGGATTAGACTAAAATCTGCTCACCATGCTAACAATAAAGCAGATATCCGGTCTAGTACATAACATAGCATACATAAAACTCCCTACGACAGATGCATAAGGGACCGCCTTCATTCCCTCTATCTCATCATCTGTCTTAGGCGACTGATTCTTTGATAAAGTAATTCCATGTCTAAAAGGAATATATCTCTTTTTAGAATTTTGCATGTTAAATCTTGCAAGAATCTTATCAATATAAATTGCTTAAGATAAGCCGAATATCCTTTATTTAAGATCTCGCAGAAGCTTGATCCCAAGGATATGGGCAGCTTCTCCCAAGTCTTTTGTCATGACCCCAGCCTAGGGCCTAGACTTGACACGGCGTAAGGAGAACCCAAAGGGACCCCAAGCAAGCCTCTTAGAACATCATTACACATCCTTGGTCTCGAAAACAATAGAACAACATAAAAGAGTAACAATAGGGGGCTACAAGACTAAGGGAAAAGCTTACACAACATCATAATCAAGAGAAAAAAGTCAAACTCGTATCATAGACATCAAGAACAATAGAGCCAAGGCTTTTAACATAGATACATAACATGTCCAACAAACACTTCTAATACATAGATAAGAGAGTGGGCCAAGACAAAGCAACCGAGCTCACCCTCATAGTTATAATAGAAAATAAAGAAGAGTGTCTCAATACATAAATAGGAGCAACATAGACAAAGGTTCCCGAAGTGGAGGACTCACCACAAGCTTGAGTAGTATCGATCTAGTCATATGGAGGAGGAGGATAATCAACTTGAGCATCGGTCCTTATATGGTGATAACATATAGGCAAGAGCATGCATTAGGACGTTTGAATGTACTAAGTATATAGGATGCAATGCCACAAGAATTAGACATCATAGTCAAAATGCATAATAGGCAATAGGCATAATATAACAACATGGAATGTATGATTAAGCTCATGCTCATATAAGATATCATATATGTTGAAGAGACCAAGCTAGATTTTCAAGGTACCAACCCCTTGGTGGTTGATGATGGTCCCACCCCATCACCTTGTAATGGTACAAACCCCTCACATGGTTGATGATAATCACACTTTATCACCACGGTGGCGAAGTACAAACCCCTCACATGATTGATGAGTACAAGCCCCCACCTTGGTACCTGGGCTCTTATCTCCCCAAATCGAGTATGGTCTAATGCAACACTTTACATAGAGTATATCATATACATAATCTCATTTCTTCATCATATAGTCAATCATATCATATCTCATGCTTTGGACCTTCAACTCCTCAAGAAACCACATCCACACATTTTATCAAACACTTAGCGGGTCTATAATGCTAGTATAAAATCATGAAATATAAAGATGAAATCATGTAAGAAAATCCATTGTAAAACCATCAATCAACACCTTGCAACACCCTCAAGCAATATACATCAAAATCCCTCTCAAATCTTGCAATAGATCAAAGATTTATAAATCAAAATATAGCAAAACAGTCACAATTTCACATAGCTTTAACATACTGTGCAGTGAATTTCATAATATGCAAGACCCATTTGTAAATCAACTTTAAGTCATGCAATTTGAGTGAAAGGAGGCTTGGGTATCATGGATGAAACGAACCCATGAAAGAAACCTACAAACCTTAGCTTAGAGATGAACTAGGTGAAAATTGGAGATGGAGACTTGAAGCTTGAAGAAGAACCTTGAAGGAAAACCTTGGCTTAGATGAGGGTTTGGGACTTGAATTTGAGAGTGAAAACATGGCTAAGTGTTTGAGTGAGTACTGGGAAATGTTTAGGATGATATGAGGGTGAAATAAGGCTAAGTATAGGTAAAAACATATTTGGGAACTTTTAGGCCCAAGACTTAAAAGCGTTGGACCGCATAGAAAATCACTCGATAGAAAACACACTTCTCCGCGTCGTAGAGAGGACGCAGAGACCATTCCTCTACATCTGTGCACCTTTGGCGCGTCGGCTCGGATAGCTCACTGGAATTTGCCACCTGAGAAATCATAATTGCCATTCTTTTACTCTTAAATTGGGGTTAGACCTTTTCCCCTAATTTTGATTCCCTGAATGAGAATATGAAGTTGAACTTTTGATATCGTGCACAGACTTTGAGATATATGAAATTTAAAATTCTGGATATTTCGAGGCATATTTTCGGGCACTTTTTAGGATTGTTTCATCTTTCATATCAAAATATGTTGACAACCATTCCTTAACAAAGTTCAACATGCTCATATTATTTCCTATGAGCAATATGTCATCAATATATAGAACCAAAAATGTTATCCTATTTCCTTCCCATTTCTTATATATGCATGATTCATCTTCAAATAGATCAAAACCAAAAGTCTTAATTGACTTGTCAAAACAAATGGTCCATGCTTTTGATACTTGTTTCAATCCATAAATGGATATCTTAAGCTTACATAACATGTGTTCAATGCCACGCTCGATCAATCCCTCTGGTTGTTTCATGTAGATGTACTCATCAAGACCGCCATTTAGAAAATCTGTCTTGACGTGCATTTGCCAAATCTCATAATTAAAATAAGCAGCAATGGACAAGACAATCCTAATAGATTTAAGCATGGCTACTGGTGAAAAAGTTTTCTCATAATCAATTCCTTCTTTTTGAGTAAACTCTTTCGCAACAAACCTAGCCTTAAAAGTTTTTCACTTTTCCATCCATACCTCTCTTTTTCTTGAAGATCCACTTACAATCAATAGGTTTAACATCCACAGGTGGTTCTGCAAGATCCCAAACTTGATTAGAGTACATCGACTCTATTTCAGATTTCATGTCAATAATCCACTTTTCAACATCTTTATCATGTAGTGCTTCAGTGTAACTTAATGGCTCTGTGTTAGGCTCTTCAGGGATTCTATCATATGATTCTCCCAAGAACATAAACCTTACAGGCTTTCTAATTACTCTCCAACTACGACAACTAGCAACTGCAGGATGTGCCTCTTTCGAATCCAAATTCTAAATGTCCCAACCATTCTGAATGTTATTGTCCACAATCACAGTTTGCTGTAAATTACTCCCACTACTTTGAGGTAGTGGGATGTTCAAAGTTTCCTCCAAAACTTTTTCTAGTGCAACCTCAGGTGGTTTATTTTCATGAGCAATGTTTCTCCCACTACGTGATCGTAATTATCACGATCCAAGCCAATGGGGAACTAAAGGAACCTCAAACAAGCCTCTTAACTTGTCATTACACATCCTTGGTCGCGGAATCATACAAAGACATAGATTAAGAATAGGGGTAACAGGACTAAGAAAAAGCTTGCATAAATGCCATAATCAAGAGTCAAGAGTCAAAACTCATACATAAATACACAACATGTCCAACAAGCACCTCTAATACATAGATAGAGTGGGGCCAAGACAAGCTACCGGTCTCACCCTCATAGTCAATAGAACATAAGAAAGTTTCTTAATATAAGTATAATAGTTACTTAGACCAAGGTCCCTGAAATGGAGGACTCACTAACAAGCTTGGAATAGCACCGTTTAGCTACATGGAGGAGGAGGATGATCAACTTGGGCATCGATCCCTACATGGTGATATTATGTAGGCAAGAGTATGCATTAGTACGTTTGAATATACTAAGTATGTGGGATACGATGCGTCAAGAGATAAGCTTCATGATCAACATGCATAACATTATGCAATGGGCATGATATAACAATATGAAATGTATGTTCAATGCATAAGTAAAACATGCTTAAGTAAATCATACTCAAATAGGATACCATATGTGAAGAGGAGACCAAGCTAGATTTCAAAGATATAAACCCCTCGGGGTTGGTGATGATAGCACCCATCACCCTAGTATGTGAGGTATAAACCCCTCATCAAGGTTAGTGATGATAACACCCATCACCCTATTGATTGAGATATCAACCCCTCAAATAGGCCGGTGATGATCGCACCCTCACCCTAGTGGTTGAGTGTTTGACCCCTTAACTAGGCCCTCAAATTTGGGAATGGTCTACCATAACACTTTATATAGAACTAATCGTGTACATAAGCTCATTTCATGATCATATAGTCAATCATATCATATCTCATGCTTTAGACCTTCATTTCCTCAAGAAACTATAACGAGACATTTTATCAAACACCTCGGGGGTGTGTAATTGGGGTAAAAGACCATGCAATTTAGAGATGAAATTATGCAAGAAAATTTGTTGTAAAACCATCTATCAACACCTTTCAACACCCACAAGATATTCATAGCAAAACCTCTAATCAAATCAAACATTAGATCCAAGATTTAGAGCTCAAAACATGCTAAAACAATCATACTTTTATGAACTAAAATCATTGTGCAGTAAATTTCTCAATATACAAGATCCACATGTAAAATCAACTTTAAATCATGAAATATTAGTAAAAATAGGGTTTAGGCACCTTGGGTGGAAGGACCCAATGGTTCAACACCTCATACCTTAGCTTTGGAGAAGTTCTTGATGAAGTTTGAAAATGGAGGCTTGAAGCTTGAGGAGAATCCTTAGATTTACCAGGACAATCCTTTAGAATGATGAAAACGTGACCTCTGAGTGACAACTCTAAATGACTTTATAGTGTTTAGCTAGTTACAGAATTAAATCCAACACCATATACTAGTCAAATGTTAATAGAGAACAAGTCATGATAAAAGGGAACTTCAACTAAATAAATTAATCCTTCAATTTGAAGTTTCCTCGATACTAGTTTGCTTCGATTTAAGTTGCTTAAGTTTTCCCTCATATTTTAGCAGGATAAGAGGGGGTGTGGGAGAGAATTGGAAGGGTTCGAAAAAAAAAGGTAAACATTTTCATATTTTAAAATGTTTTGATTTTTTATCACTTTCTCATTAGTGAAGGGTATTTTATCCTATTGAGTATTAGTGCAGATTTCCCTTTTTTGTCTATGGTTTCCTTTCCAACTATGGTGAGGAAATCAAATTTTGAGGTTTGGGTTTCAGATCTGTCGATTTATTCACCAGATCTGTCCTCATTCTTGAGATTTTCTGATTCTCTCTTCTTTCCTCTCCTAGGAAAGAACGGAAGATTTTTCTGAGGGAGTTTTATTTACACTTTTTGGCTTACTCTATAGTTCAAAGATAGAAGTATGCTCCTATCCTAGATTCTGGCAACGTCAATCTCAGATTCCGATGATGTCATATCCCAAATAATGATGAATGTTCGGTGAAGATTTCTTTTCTTTTTCGGCTGACTTGTTAATCTAAAGACAAAAGCACGCATCTCTAGCGATGTCATATTCCAAAATTTGGCGACAATATTTCAAGATATAGTTTTTTGATGAGGTAATTGGGTGATGATACATTCTCTTTTCCAACATTTTCCAGAGATGTTCAATAATTTCCAGGCGGTAGCTTCTATTTACTATTTAATCAATTATATTTTCCATTTTCGTACTCCATATCTCTTTCCTTGTATATATTTTGATGTGGACTCTTGTTTGTTGTGTTGTCCCTCACCATATAAATTTCTAGATTTATCATATAATTCTATACTTATCATTTATTATCTCTTGTGAGGTTACTTATCATATTAGGTTGTCTTTTACCATAGATTATAGAGTCAATATCTCATTTATCCGTCTTGAGATTTAAATCTGATTGTTTGTTTACTGTTAAGCATACTCTATATTTATTGTTTGTACTGTACTATTGGATTATGTTGATCTTGATCATTTGTAGTGTCTTGAGTTACTAGTCTTTAGTTTTAATGGCGATGGGTTCTGATGGTGGATTAAGCTCAAGTCGTGGTTGGGGTTCGAGGTGAGGGGTAGTGGTGGTAAGAAGGGAACTAGCTTACTTAAGTTAAGAGTAGGGTCGTGGAATATAGGATCACTTACAGGGAAGTCCATAGAGCTAGTAAAATATCTTAAGAGGAGACAAATAAATATAGTGAGTATTCAGGAGACTAGATTGGTCGACACTAAAGGTCGGGATGTACACATGTTTAAATTATGGTACTCAGGTGGTTCTAGGATAGAAATGGAGTAGGTATTCTAGTAGATGAGGAACTTAGGGAGTATGTGGTTAAGGTTAGGAGAACTTATGATAGGATAATGCTTATTAAACTTGTGGTCGGTAGTCAGGTAGTGAATGTAGTTAGTGCCTATGTGCCCTAAGTGGGCCTGGATGAGGAAGTCAAAAAGCTTTTTTTTGAAGAGTTGGATGAGGTTGTGAGTGGTACACCTGTTACAGAATAAATCTTCATTAGGGGAGATTTTAATGGGCATATTGGTGCAACTTCTAGTGAGTTTGAAGATGTTCATGGAGGCATTGGTTTTAAAGAGAGGAATGTAGGAGGACGTATCTCTTGGATTTTTCCAAAGCCTTTGACTTAGTTATTTCTAACTCATTCTTCCCAATGAGGGACAATCACTGGATTACCTTTCGTTGTACGGTAGCTAAGACTCAAATTGATTACTTATTCCTCCAGAAGGGTGATAGAAGCCTTTATAAAGATTGCAAGGTTATTCTGAGTTAAAATATTTCCAGTCAACATAGGCTCCTAGTGATGGAATTGGAAATTAAGAGAAAAAAGAAGAAGAAGGGTATTTATGCCCAACAAGGATTAGATGGGAAGGTTTGACTCCTGCTCTTTCTTGAGAGATTGGAGATAACTTAAGTTGTTTAGGAGTTTAGGAGAGTAGCGGAGATGTGAAAAATATGTGGAAAATTACTATTGGTTGCATTAGAAAGATAGCTACTTATGTAATAGGGGTTTCGAGAGGGACCTTTGGTGGAAGTCAGGATGATTAGTGGTGGAATGGAGAAGTTTAAAGCAAAGTGAAAGATAAGAAGGTTGCTTATACAGAGTGGTTGGAGTGTAGGGATAAGGATGAAAAGAGAAGGTTAAAGGATATTTATAAGACGACGAAGACAAAAGCGAGGACAATGATGATGTGTGTTAAGACAACAAATGTTTGAGCACTTACATATAGAGCTATGTGATAAAAAGGGGGACAAAAGATTGTATAGGCTCACTAGAGAGAGAGAGAGAGAGAGAGAGAGAGAGAGAGAGAGAGAGAGAGAGAGAGAGAGAGAAGAAACCACACGACTTGGACAAAGAGAAAGGCATTAAGGATAAGGAGTTGGTGGATAAGACCTCCATTAAGCTAAGGTGGAAAGCCTACTTCCATAAACACTTAAATGAAAAAGGAGATAGAGATATTGAGTTGGGGAGTTGTCACACTCTGATGGTCATTAAGATTTGGTTAATGCAGGTGTTTTAGAGATGAGGAGGTTAGACGTGCCATTAGTAGAATGAAGAGAGGGAGTGCGATCGGTCCTGATGAGATTCATGTGAATTTTTGGAAAAGCATGGTCAAGGATAGTATAAAGTGATTGACTAGACTGTTTAATGATATTACGGAGACTGCTAAGATGTCTGATGAATGGATGAGGAGTACAGTTGTCGCTTTGTACAAGAACAAGGGTGATATCCAAAACTATAACAACTATAGGGGTATCAATTTCTTAAGCCACACTATGAAGATTTGGGAGAGAGTGGTAGAGATAAGGGTGAGGAAAGGAGTGTCTATTTCAGAGAATCAGTTTGGATTCATGCTGGGGTGGTCGACTATTGATGCAATTAGTCTTGTTCAGAGATTAGTGGAGAAATATAGGGAAAGAAAGAAGGACCTTCATATGGTGTTCATTAATCTTGGAAGGTGTATGAAAAAGTCCCGATGGATGTCCTATAGAGATGTTTAGAGATGAAAAGTGTTCCAATGGTGTATATTAGAGCAATAAAGGACATGTTTGATGGAGCCAAAACTTGAGTAAGAATGGATAGAGGAGACTTAGAGTATTTTCCTATTCAGATGGGGTTTCATCAAGGATCTGTCTTGAGCCTGTTTCTTTTTGCCTTAGTAATGGATGAGCTGACACGGTCTATTCAAGAGGAGGTTCCATGGTGTATGTTATTTGCAGATTACATAGTACTGACTGATAAGACTAGGGCTTAAATTAATGATAGATTGGATGTTTAGAGTTAGACTTTGGAATCTAAAGGGTTCAAACTAAGCATGACTAAAACATAATACTTATTCAGTGGTGTAAGGGATGAAGCAAACTTTGAATTGAGCCTTAACACTCAATCCATTTCCAAGAGATAAAGCTTTAAATATCTTGGGTCCATTATCCAGAGTAGTGGTGATATTGACCATAATGTTACACACCATATTGGGGCAGCATGAATGGAATAGAAGGTTGCCTCCGTAGTTTTGTGTGATAAGAACATATGACCTAAGCTTGAAGGTATGTTTTACAGAACGGTGGTTAGACTGTCTTTGTTGTATGGGGTAGAGTGTTGGCCAATCAAAAACTCACATGTTCATAAGTTGCAGGTCATTGGGATGAGGATGTTGAGATGGATGTATGGACATACTAGGACGATAAGGTTACGAATGAGACCATTCAGGAGAACTTGGAGGTGGCCCCCGTGGCTAACAAGATGCGGGAAGAGAGATTGCATTAGTTTGGACTTGTGTAGAGAAAAAGTATCAATACTCCTGTTAAGAGGTGTGAAAGGTTGGACTTGGGGGTTACTCGGAGGGGTAGCGGTAGATCGAAAAAGTATTGTGGGGAGGTGACCAGACAAGATATAGCGAAACTTCATCTCACAAAGGAAATGATCTTAGATAGAAAGGAGTGGAGGTCGCTTATTAGGGTAGCAAGCTAATATGTTAGTAAGGGTGGAATGATGTCTGACCTAGTGATATAGTAAGTTAGTGGGAGTAGTCAGTGTTATCCTATTTTACCATTATCCATCTTATAGTTGTTACTTT
Organism: Solanum ossicruentum; assembly: GCA_025774065.1. Lineage (NCBI taxonomy): Eukaryota > Viridiplantae > Streptophyta > Magnoliopsida > Solanales > Solanaceae > Solanum > Solanum ossicruentum. The sequence continues at coordinate 25,970 of JAOTQR010000007.1, read as the reverse complement.
TTTGTTAATTTTTTTACTGTTACTTTTTCGTATTTACATACTATCATTTATTTTTCATTATTAGTCATTCTTCATTTTTCTATTCTTTCCTTTTTTTCCATACCAAGTATTTTTTGCTTATGGGGCTTGATTCTTGAGACAAAGGTTTCCCAAAAATAGTCCCTCTATCTCTATAAGGTAGTGGTGAGGTCTGCATACATTTTACCCTCCCCATACCTTATTTGTGAGATCATACTAGGTATGTTGTTGTTTTTGTTTTTGTAAGGTTACCAAGTTTTTAAAGAGACAAGAGAAGAAGATGGGAAAATTGTAATTAATGTTATTGATCATAGCGTTGCTATATAAAGAATCTGTACAAGAAGATAATGACTATTAATAAAGCCTAAATAGAAGGAAAGAGTTATAACAAATTCCTAAAGATCAGGAACTATGACAATTGAAATTTATTGCACAAAGGAGTCTTCTAATCATCCATTATTACGGCCCCTTAAGTTGGTGGTGTCAACAACACTAAACTTCGAGAAATACTTGACAAAAGAAGCTTGTGGAAGTGGCTTGATAAATATATCTACTACTTAAGTGAAGCTATTGAACTGCGATATACTTGTTTTGGACTTGTTCACGAAAAAAGTGAAAATCAATAGCAATATGTTTGATCTGACTATGGAACACCAGGTTGGTGCAAATGTATGTTGTCCTGACATTGTCACAAAATATCTCAGGAGTGGTGGAAATACGAAACCAAAGCTCATGGAGTAAATTTGTTAGCCAATTTATTTGAGAATCAGTAGCTGCTATAGTAGGATATTCTGCCTCCGTGGAAGAGCCGAAGAGATATCTTTGCTCTTTAGAGGACCAAGATATTGGAGAGCTGACAAGGTAAACAAAATAACCTATAGTGGAGATTTGATTGAGAGGATCCGCAGCCCAGTCAGAATCTGAGTAAGCTAGAAGATGGTGATCATGTTCATTTGCAATTAGAAGGACAAATGAAGATGTTTGGTGAATATACTGAAGGAGACGTTTCATGGCTATCCAATATGATGTTAAGGGTGGTTGCATGGATGTTTGCTAATTGCTAACACTATGTATGAACGTGTAAAAGAAAGATAGTGTAGTTTACCAATTATCCTCCTAAAAGAGAGCCATCAACTAGAGAATCTTCAACATACTCTAGTAAAACAACAGTTGAAACCATTGATGTTGGAAAACACTTGCAATTGTGCATATTAACTTCCTACAACATATCTGTAATATATCTCTGTTGATACAATGAAAGACCATAAGGATAAGATAAGACTTCAACACCAAGAAAATAATGATGTGGACCAAGATCCTTTGGGGATAATTGGATAATAAGACAGGCAATAATGCTTTGAACACCATGAATCTGATTACCTGTAACAATTATGTTGTCAACGTATACTAGAATATAAATAGTAAACTCAAAATTATGCAGGAAGAATAATGAAGAATCAGATTGGGACTTAATAAATCGCAAAGTAACCAAGTAATTTTTGAGTTCAGTGTACCTAACCTTGAGAGCCTGTTTGAGGCCATATATAGCTTTGTGCAGCTTGCAAACAAGTGTCGGATGTGTAGAGGCTTCAAAACTAGGTAGTTGGCATATACTAACTTCTTCATAGAGACGACCTCGTAGGAAGCCATTATTGATTTCAAGTTGATGAATGAGCCAGCTTTGTTGTGTTGTAATTGCGAGAATGAGTCAAATAGTTGCAGGCTTTACCACATGACTAAAAGTGCATCGAAAGTCAGGTCCAGGTTGTTTTGTGAACCCTGTAAACAGAACCATTAGGGTAATATTTAACCTAGAAAAGCAATTTAAAATCCACCACATTTTTAAAGGATGATATTGTAACGACCCCAAAAAGTGTCCAAAAATGTGCCTCGAAAGTGCCTAATCATAATTTTCATAAATCTGAAAATCCAAGTGGAATATCAAAAATATGACTTCATATTCTTGTTCAGAGGCTCATTTTGAGTGGAAAATGGGTCCAACCCTGATTTAAGAACAAATGATTAGCAATTTTGATTTTTCAAAAAATAATTTCTAGAGAGCTTTTCGTGCCTCTAGCGCAACGTGCCAAGGGCGTGCACTAGCATAGAATTTTGTCAGTTTTTCGATTCGGTCCAAGACTTTTTAAGTCTTAGGCCTAAGGGTTCCCAAACGTGAAAATGCCTATACTTAATCATTTTTCACCCTCATATCATTCTAAACACTCCTCAATACTCATTCAAACACTTAGCCAAATATTTTACTCCTAAACTCAAGTCTCAAAACCCTCTCTGGATTTAAGGATTTCCTCTCAAGCTTCAAGTCTCCATCTACAGTCTTCATCAAGTTCATCTCCAAAGCTAAGGTATGTGGGTTTCTTTCATGGGTTCCTTTTGCCCATGATACCTAAGCTCTTTTTACTCAAAATTGTATGATTTAAAGTTGGTTTATTCATGGGTCTTAGCTATTATGAAAAGGACTACATACTATGTTAGAGATTACGAAATTGTGACTATTTTACTATGTTTGGAGCTATGAATCTAAGGTCTATTGTGAGAATTGATAAAGGATCTTGATGTATATTATTTGAGAGTGTTACCAAGTATCTGTTGATGTTTTACACTGATTTTTCTAGCATGGTTCACTCTTGAACTATATGGTTTTACACTAGCATTAAACACCCTCTAAGTGTTTGATAAAATGTTTGGTTATGAATTCTTGAGGAATTGAAGGTCAAATGCATGTCTTATGAGTTGAGTGACTATATGATGATGAAATGATGATAAAAAGGAATGTATGTATATGATGGTGAAAGGAGTGTTTGTGTGTGTGTGTGTGTGTGTATCTATATATATATACACGCACACACACACATATTGTATTATCTCTATATAGTATTGGTACCTTGGTCGCCTAGTTCGGGGGGTAGGCCTAGGTAATCTTGTTAGGGGTTGGTACATATCAATCTTTGGGGGGGGGGTTTGTACTCCGTCAACCTCATGAAGGGGTTTGTAACTCATATGCCCATCAAAGGGGGTGGCATGCCTTAGGTTGCACTATAGTGGTCTCTCTTGACACTCGTATTATGATCTATATAAGTATGGTTTTGCTTCAAGCGTCATTCATACATGTCATATTGTTAGTATGCTATTCATTGCTTATGATTACACTTTTTTCCTATGATGTCTACCTCTTGTTGCATTGCATCCTACACACTTGGTTCATAAAAACATATTGATGCATACTCTATGCCTACATGATGTCACCATGTAGGAAATAGTGTACCGCTTGATCATCCTCCTTCCCACATTGTAGTACAACTTCTGTCAAGCTTGTTAGTGAGTCCTCCATTCTGGGGATGTTACTTATGATCTCTTGCTATTTATTAAGACTTCCCCTTTGACTTATGTATTGACTATGAGGGTGAGCGCGGTTTTTTTCTCTTGGCCCCTGCTCTTATCTATGTAGTAAAGGTAATGTTGGACATGATATGTATCTATGCTATGAGCTTGACTCTATTGACTCTTGATGTTTGTGAAATGTAAGTTACCCTTTGTCCCTATTTCCCTTGATTACATTTATCTCTTAATGTCATTCTAATTGCTTCTGTAACCAAAGATGTGTAATGATATGCTATGAGGTTTGTTTGGGGTTCCTTCAGGTTCTCTATTCGCCGATCACGTCTAAGCCCTAGGCTTGGTTCGTGACAAAGGTGGTATCAGAGCACTAGGTTGTTTGATCCTCAGAGTCTAACGCACTGCGTTGATTAGAGTCTTATTCATGGTTGTGTTGTGCACAACAACTATGAAAAGGAGTCTATGAGACGTTTTATGAAATGTTTCCCTTCTTCATGCTCTAAGTCGTGCTATAGAGTTGAAGTAAGCGTTTCTCCTAATGTTTGTTCTTTGCTATGCTAAATCATGCCTAATACGAGGGGAAGACGAGCTTGCATGCTCGAGGAGTAATCGTCCAATGGAGAGCTTAGGGATGCTCTCACCTTGCTTTCACAAGAGGTGGCTAATCAAGCCAAACAAGGGGGCTAAGCGCCTCATGCTCCTACATCGTCTTCTGGGGTGAGAGACTTTATGAGGATGAATCCCCTAGAATTCCACAGGTCAAAGGTGAGTGAAGCCCCCAAGAGTTCATTGATAAGGTCTACAAAATTTTGTCCATCATGGGTATGAGGCCGGAGGATAAGGTGGAATTTGCGGCCTACCAACTCAAAGGGATAGTACAAGTATGGTATAACCAAAGGAAGGAGGAAAAGGGAGTCAACTATATGGTGCTTTGGGAGGAGTTCAAGGTGACGTTCCTTAATTAGTTTTTACCCCTTTAACTAAGGGAAGCTAAGTTAGTGGAATTTATGAATTTGAGACAAAGGTATATGAGTGTGAGGGAGTATGCCCTCAAGTTTACCCCCCTCTCTAAGTTTATTGGTTTGGTGGTCGACTCGAGATCTACGATGAACAAATTTGTGATTCTATTTCTGACTTGGTTAGAGAAGAATTCTGATCCGCCATATTGATTAGTGACATTGGGTTGTCACAATTGATGACCTACGCCGAGCAAATGAAAGAGGAGAAATTGAGGAAGAGAAGGGGGAATGAAGCCTAAAGGGCCAACTTTGAGGGTAACTTCCAAATGAATGGCCAGTTCCATTAAGGCCAAAGGTCTACTCATGCATTGGATAGGAGGGTTGCAAATGATATTTCATGGGCCTAAGGTGTTAGGGGTATGGCTCCTATTGATCTGTGTCCAAAGAGTGGTAAGGGTCATGGTGGCCCATGTTTGAAGAATATCGGTGTTGTTATGGTTGTGGAGAAACGGGGCATAAAGTGACGGATTTCCCTCAAAATAGCAACAAGGGGAAGGAGGTTAATCCATAAGGTGCTAGTGCAGTCCTATTGGGGAGAGGTGGCGAACAGTATGGTGCCCCAAGGCACAATTGATTCTATGCTTTTTATGGAGGCAATGGGTTGATGAAGTCCGTGATATTGTCATTGGTATGTTGAAAATCTCTGACTTTGATGTGCATGTATTTATTGATCCGAGCACTGCTCTTTCTTTTGTTACACCCTTTATTGCCCAAAAGTTCCATGATGATCCCGAGTTATTGCATGAGTCATATGAGGTGCCTACTCCTATCGGTGCATCTATTGTTGCTAGGAAAGTTTACAGGAGTTGTTATATTTGCATTTTGCATAAAATCTTGGCTTGTGATCTTGTTGAGTTAGACATGGTTGATTTTGATATTATTCTTGGGATGGATTGGTTGCATGCATACTATGCTTCTATTGATTATAGAACCCATAGGGTCAAATTCCAATTTCCAAACGAACCCTTCCTTGAGTGGGAAAGTCAAGATGTGGTGGGTAGATTCATCTCTTGCATTAAAGCCCGTAAGTTGATCTCTAAGGGGTGTCTTTACCATCTTGTGAGGGCGAGGGATGTGGAGTCTAAAATCCTTCCCATAGAGTCAGTTCTGGTTGTAAATGAGTTTCTTGATGTCTTCCCTAGTGACCTTCCTAGTGTTCCTCCCAAAAGGAAAATAGACTTTCACATAGACCTCCTCCATGATACTCAGGCCATTTCTATTCCCCCTTACCATATGGCCCTAACGGAGTTGAAGGAACAATTGAGGGACTTGTTGAAGAGGGATTTATTAGTCCTAGCCAATCACCATGGGGTGCTCTAGTGTCGTTTCTGAAAAAGAAAGATGGGTCCCTTAGGATGTGTATTGACCATACCATCAACAAATCTTCTTCCAAGGATTTGTTTGACCAATTGCAAGGTGCTAGCCAATTCTCTAAGATTGATCTTTGGTCAGGGTATCAATAAGTTAAAGTGAGGGAATGTGATATTCCCAAGATGACCTTTCGAACTAAATATGGGCATTATGAATTTGTGATGATGTCTTTTGGGTTGACTAATGCACCGGCCATCTTTATGGACCTAATGAATAGGATCTTTAAACCCTACCTTGATTCCTTTGTTGTGGTCTTCATTGATGACATATTGATCTATTCTCGTGGCGAGGAGGAGCATAGGGCTCATTTGAGGGTTGTGTTGCAAAGATTGAGGGAGGAGAAACTGTATGCTAAATATGAAAAGTATGAATTTTGGTTGAGGGAGGTTGCTTTCCAAGGACATGTGGTGTTAGGGGATGGTATTAAGGTGGATCCAAAGAAGACCGATGTGATAAGAAATTGGCCTAGACCATTGATCCCGTTTGATATTAGGAGCTTTGTGGACTTAGCAGGCTACTATTGAAGGTTCGTGAATGGGTTCTCTTCTATTGCTTCCAGTATGACTAAATTGACTCAAATGAAAGCCAAGTTTGTGTGGTCCGATTAATGTGAAAGGATTTTCCAAACATTAAAAGATAAGCTTATGTCTGCTCCTATGTTGTCACTTCCGGATGGGCTTGAGGGATTTGTTGTTTATTGTGATGCTTCCTAGGTTGGTTTGCGTTGTGTGTTGATGCAAAATGGTAAGGTCATAGCCTATGCTTCTAGACAACTCAATGTGCATGAAAAAAACTACCCTACCCATGATCTTGAGTTAGCCGCCATATTGTATTAAAGATTTAGCATGTTACTTGTATGGGGTGCATGTTGATGTGTTCACCTATCATAAGAGCCTCTAATATGTCTTCACTCAAAAGGTTCTCAACTTGAGGTAAAGGAGATGGTTAGAACTTCTTAAAAACTATGACATGAGTGTGCATTATCATCCCGGTAAGGGAAATGTTATGGCAGATGCTTTGAGTAGGGTGTTTATGTATAGCCTAGCACATATTGATGGTGGTGATAAGGAAATGGCTAGGGAGGTGCATCGGTTGGCTAGATAATGAGTTAGGTTGGTAGAAGTTAATAATTGGGATATTTTTGTTGTTGATGGTTCTATGTCTTCGTTGATTGATGAGGTGATAGCAAAGCAAGATCTTGATCCCTCTTTGTTAGAATTGAAGCCCTTCGTGAAAGAGGGCAAGGTGGAGGTTTTCTCCTAAGGGGGAGATGGTGCCCTTAGGTACCAAGATAGGTTGTGTGTACCATGAAAAGATCTTTGATAAGGCCTATAACTCTTCTTATTCTATCCACCCCAGCTCCACCAAAATGATAGAGACTTGAGAGATGTGTATTGGTGGGGAGGCATGAAAATGGACATTGCAAAGTTCATTTCCGATTGTCATAGTTGTCAACAAGTCAAAGCCAAACATCAAAGGCCATGTGGCCTAACCTAAGACATTGAGATTCCTACTTGGAAGTGGGAGGTGATTAATATAGATTTTGTCGTTGGACTATCCAAGACTAGAAAGGGTTTTGATTCCATTTGGGTGGTGGTTGATAGGATGACAAAATCGACTCACTTTCTTCCGGTTAAGACCATATATGGGGTTGAAGATTATGCAAGGTTGTACATTCCTGATTTAGTAAGGTTACATGGGGTTACTTTGTCAATCATATTGGATCATGGGGCATAATTCACCTCACAGTTTTGGAGGTCCTTTCAAAGGGGTCTTGGTACTAGAGTTAAGCTTTCTACGGCTTTCCACCCTCAAACGGATGGCCAAGCCGAGTGAACCATCCAAACCCTTGAGCATATACTTAGGGCATGCGTGTTGGAGCTTAAAGGTAGTTGGTATGATCATCTTCCATTGATTCAGTTTTCCTACAACAATAATTATCATTTTAGTATCAGTATAGATCCATTTGAGGCTCTCTATGGGAGACATTGTATATCACCGGTCGGTTGGTTTGAGGTTGGTGAGGTAGCTTTGTTGGGAACAAACCTTGTTATGGAGGCTCTTGATAAGGTTAGAAGGGAAAGTTTGAAGACAGTCCAAAGTGGCCAAAAGTCCTATGCCGATGTGAGGAGAAGGGATCTTGAATTCCAAGTTAGTGATTGGGTTTACTTGAAAGTGTCACCCATGAAGGGTGTAGTCCAATTTGGTAAGAAGGGAAAGTTGAACCAAGATATGTGGGTCCTTATAGGGTGGTGAGAAGGGTTGGCAAGGTTGCTTATGAATTGGAATTGCCTAGGGAAATGGATTTGGTTCATCCGGTATTTCAGGTGTCCATGTTGAGAAAATGTGTGGGTGATCCGAATGCCATTATACCTTTTGATCTTATCGGTGTTGTTGAAGATAATTTGACCTTTGAAGAGGTTCCGGTTCAGATCTTGTATAGGCAAGTGAAGAGATTGAGAAACAAAGAGGTCGCTTCCGTTAAGGTCATTTGGAGGAATCAACAAGTTGAAAGTGCTACCTGGGAGGCCGAAGTAGACATGCAAAAGCGATATCCTTACCTTTTCCACTCCACTCAATCCTAAGGTACTTATCTCAATTCTTTATGTGATCTCAAGTCTTAAGTTCAGCCCTCATGTCATTGCATACCTTCATGTACGAATTGACTAAGTTCATGATGATTTTACACTTATTATGAGATTTTGAAATGATGTTTAAGTTCATTGTTGCATCTTGATGTGGGCTGAACTTTGTCATGTTTGTGTCTCTCATATGCGTCTCTTTGACATTTGAGGATGAATGTTCCCAAGGAGGAGATATTATAACGACCCCAAAAAGTGTCCGAAAATGTGCCTTGGAAGTGCCCAGAATCATAATTCTCATATATCTCAAAATCAGTGTACGATATCAAAAATCCAACTTCAAATTCTTGTTCAGGGGATCATTTTAAGTGGAAAATAGGTCTAACCCCGATTTCAGAGAAAACAATTAAAAAATTAGATTTTTCGAAAATTGATTTCCAGAGAGGTTTTCGTGCCCCTGGCACGCGCTCCAAAGGCACGCACTAGTGTAAAATTTGGTTAGTTTTTGGCTTCGACACAATACTTTTAAGTCGTAGGCCTAAGGGTTCCTAAACGTGAAAATACCTATACTTAACCATTTTCACCCTTATATCATTCTAAACACTCCTCAATACTCATTCAAACACTTAGCCAAATATTTTACTCCTAAACTAAAGTCTTAAAACCCTCTTCAAATCTAAGGATTTCCTCTCAAGCTTCAAGTCTCCATCTATAATCTTCATTAAGTTCATCTCCAAAGCTAAGGTATGTGAGTTTCTTTCAAATGGGTTCCTTTCACCCATAATAGCCAGGCTCTTTTTACTCAAAATTGCATGATTTAAAGTTAGTTTATTCATGGGTCTTAGTTATTATGAAAATCACTGCACACTATGTTGGGGATTATGAAATTGTGATTGTTTTACTATGCTTGGACCTATGAATATAAGGTCCATTGTGAGAATTAATGAAGGATCTTGGTTTGAGGGTGTTACCAAGTATCTATTGTTGGCTTTACACTGATTTTTCTAGCATTATTTCACACTTGAATTGCATAGTTTTACACTAGCATTACACACCCTCTAAGTGTTTTATAAAATGTCTGGTTATGGATTCTTGAGGAATTGAAGGTCCAATGTATGTCTTATGAGTTGAATGAATATATGATGATGAAATGATAATGGAATGATAAGGAAAATGAAATGTATGTATATGATGATGAAAGGAGTGTGTGTGCATATATATATATATATATATATATATATATATATGATATTATCTCTATATAGTGTTGGGGATGACCAAGCCTAGCTC
>JAOTQR010000007.1:0-16236 GCA_025774065.1 Solanum ossicruentum | reverse complement strand
GCCCCTTTAAAACAAACTATTTACATTCATATACCTCTTTACATTTTATACCCCGATACTATTAAAATTCACCCACCTAATATTAAAATTCGCGTTCTGACGTCAGTATGATACACCAATAGATATACATATACCATCAGGGTATCATTGAGGATTAAGCTCAGTTCTATATGATACCGATATGGCATCAATATACCGATAAAGTATCACAAATAATATATTTTCTACTATTTTAGAATTTAATTAATAAGTTTATAATTTTAATAATTTTTTCTTAATTATTTATTTATTAAAAGAAGAGCTCAAAATTATATGATACAGACCGTGTATCAATACCGACTAAATATCACAAGAATATATTTTCTACTTAGTTAGAATTTAATAAATAATTTTGTAACTTTAATAATTTTCTAGTTCTACACGATACCGATATGGTATAAATATACTGATGGAGTGTCACAACAAATATATTTTTTTACTAATTTAGAGTTTAATATTTTTTTACTTCTTATTTATTTCTTAAAAGAAAAATAACATAATCCTACATGATACCAATTTAGAATCAATATACCGCAAGAGTATCATAGAGGATTGAGCTCATTATATATGATATTGATATGGTATATATATACCATCGAAGTATATTTTATAGTATTTATCTTGACGTCAACATGATGTCAGAGCAAAATAAAAAGGGATAAAAATATAAATAGTTTGGATAGGTCCATTAAGAGTAAATAAATTGTATTGAGTTTATTAAAATAAATAATTTCAAATTAGGTCGATTTTATGTGGTTTTTGCCCAAAAAAAAAAAAAACACTAAGGTATGCCATGTAATAAGTTAATTGGACTCAAAAACTAGGTGTCGTTTGGGATTGCCAAATTCAAATGTGTGCAGCTCAGCATCAGTAGTGACCTAGTTGTTCTCCTTCTCCATTGAGATCAACGTTGTAAGTTGTACTCTCTTTCCTCCTTTTTGAGAAACAATTTTTAGTTATTCATACACCTAAAGTCATTGAACGACTTTTCTAGCTATATCTGAAACAATAGCTTTCGTGTGCTGTTGAAAATCTGAAGATGTCGAAATTAATTGATTTAAATGATGTGTAGTTTACATAATCTGGGTTAATATAACTGCGATAGCTAACAACTAGTTGAATTAGACCTGCTAATGGAGGCAAAAAAAGCTTTCAACTTCTTTGATAAATTCTTTGTCTTTTGGATTCACAATGTCCTCATTAGTTTCCATGCTAATATACTCAAAGCTATAAGCCTAGAATAAGCTCTTCATTTTTTCAGAATTTTCGTTATTTTGGGTCTTCTGGGCCAGACTCTATTTTTATTTATATTTTGACTAATAAAATAACCTTCTAGGCCAAAAATTTAATTAAAAAAACTACTAATAAATAATTAGTACTATTATAATTAAAACTAGAATGAATAAAAATAAAATACTTTCAAATAATGCATGTAATTGTTTGATTTTGTGCCGAGTTGCCTATTTTGTTCACGTTGGCGGGCCACATAACGTCGTCGTTTAGGTTCTTCTGTTGTTTTCCAATTATCACCCGAGTTCCCTACCGCAGTTGCCAGTGTGTGCTCCTTTGAATCTGGATCCGACGATCTGCCTGCTCTTCCTCTGGTGAGTTCTCAAATCCTTGATCATCTTCCCATCGTTCTAGAATCGATTGTATTCACCAAATGAAAGGGAAAAATTGATTTGCCTTTTTAGATCCGTTTACTGAGGTTTTGTTTGTCTTAAATTTACTATCTCTTTGGAAAATTCTTGATCTCTGGGGGTCAAACACTAAATTAGGTCGCAAATGGTTGCTGTTTTGGAACAGTTTGATGGAAACAAAAATGGGTGGCTCTAATATGGAGAAATGTTTGTTTTGAAATGCTTTAATTCAATGAACAAGTACCAGAAAATGGGCATTTCTTTCTTCTAGATAAATATCAGCACATGGTTCTTCAATTTAGCAGAAACTACTCAAATGCTCTGAACTGCTTTTTTTTTTTAAAAAAAAAGTATATTTTCGTTAATAAGAATTATTCACGATCAACGGTAGTTTACAGGTTGCTTAAATATACTCCCTCTGCTTCATATTAAATGGTGTTTAACTTGGGCACACTCCTAAATATCTGCTCACTCGTAGAAAGTGAGAAGTGCTTTTACTTACCCTGAATTACAACTTAGATAGAAAAATGATCTTGGTGGCAGAGAATCTTAGAAAATGAAAGGTTGTAAACTTGAGTTGGTGCTTCCTTTGCAAGGAGGTGGGTGAGGATGTGGATCATATTCGGTTGTATTGCAAATTAGCCATGAGATTAGGGGGATATCTTTAGATGGTTTGATGTTTCTTGAAAGAGTTGATGTTCAGTTGGAGGAACGGAGCAGAGTAAGAAGAAAGTGCTAGGTGCGGAATGTTACTCCTCTTGCTCTAATGTGGGTCATTTGGAAAAAGAGAAATATGAGAGCTTTTGAAGGGGTAGGGATGAGCTTTGCTCTATTGAGAAGTAGCATTTGATCCCTTATTTTCTTTTGGTGCACCCATGTAGTTCCTATTTGTATAGAGGACTTGGAGAGAACCATATTTTATAGGCATTCTCCTTTTTAGAGACCAAGCTGGTCTTGTTATTATCAATGAAATCTTTTACTTTATAAAAAACTATGTCTATATAGTATTTGTAACTAGGGAAACTAGAACTCTCATATCATGAATTAAATGAGTACACGAAAAGGAAGACATTAAGATGCAAATCCTCAGATAGGAAAAACCTAAATGTGAAAAACGTGATATATTTGTTGCCTTTATCACGGAATGAAGGTGACTTAAATGTATGAATGGCTTCCTATAACTATGAGAAGAAACACCGGCAAAGGAAAAAGAGAAAAGACAAAAAATATAGAATGTATTCATCAGAGAGTTTTTTCTTGAGGTTTTTTTCTTCCTTTCAATTCAAAGTTTACAACTTTTCAACTCAAATGTATGAGTGGCTTCCTATAACTATGAGAATAACAGCAAAGAAAAAAGGGACAACAAAGAGATAGCTTATTCCCTAAATGTTTTTTCTTCAGTATTTATGCAATTAAAAGTATAAATATTTTCAATTACGGATATTCAAATATATCACTCAGACTCAATTTCTTCCGTGCTTATGCACTTCAACCTACATTGCTTATGGGTGGAGAATATAACCCAGTTCATCTGCTGTGTCGAGTTTCCTATAACTGACTACATAAGAGTTAGTTTCTGAATTATGGTTGGCATAGATTGTTGTCCTTTAATTTTTTTAGTTGTTAAAGGTAACAGATCATGCTATTGAATGCTTTTGTTTAAGGTTGCCTTCTTTCTCTCATGATGTGCCTCTTTGAGTTGGCCTATCATAATGAAAAAACGAGTGAATGCACTAGATGTCTATCGTTTTTTTCAAATGACTGGTACTGGCTTAAAGTGAGAACCCAGCCATTCTTGATTATGAAAATTTATAATGAGTTGGAGCTTATCTTTGAATTCCTGCTAGGCTGCTGCCTTATCTCTCTCTTTCTTTTGACGTGTTTCCTTTGAACAATTCATCAGTCTGATTTATCTTTTTGTTTTTGTGTATGCGTGCACCTGAAGTCATGGCTGGATCTGGGAATTCGATGCTATATTCATTTCTTCTATTCATCGGGACACTCTCTCTGCAGGAAATGTATAGAGGAAAGTTAGCATCTTCAGAATTGTATACCATCCTTGGTGGATTCACTAGTTCTCTCATATTCATTTTGTTGTTAACGGTGAGAAAAACTACCTTTTGTTGTATCAAGTGTTGTGCTTTAAGGTCTCAAAAGTGCAGGCTCTTCTAAGTTTACTAGTCTATTAATGCTGTTAAAATTTACAGTGCTGTATTCCTATACATTAAAGCTGTACAACTTCAGATGTATGCTGTAGAAATTGTTCTATTCATCTGCAAACATGTGTGCAGCTTGCTAACTTTTTTTCTCCCTGACATCTTGTGTCAGAAATCTTTTTTCCTTTGAGATTAATACTTTCCGATTTTCCTATTTTATCATTTTGTTGTCAGATCCACTGTTTTTATCATTCTTTACACGGTTTCATGACTGCCATGCATTTTATGGCTGCATAAGGTGAAGCATCACATGGTGCTTTGCTAGCACACTTGAATTAAAAAGTATGGCTTTGCTAGCACATTACAATATTGAATACCAAGCTAGTATTGTATTGAGCTTGACTTGGTGATACTATTGCAGTTCATTGGAAACTATCAAGAAACATGTGGTGTAAGGACTGGATGGGGTGCTGGTGAGTGCATTATGTTTTGACTTTGCATTGTCATATTTCAATCAATTCTTTTGAAGATCTAAATAACTCTCTAATATATTTAAAGTAGAAATAAACAAAGTGATTTTGTCTTTTAGATGTAGCATTGAAGTTATAGCATATTTTCCCTTACATTTTTATCTTAATATTCAAATCCATATGCATACATTGGTAGAGCTAGCTTGTGGTGAGGAGTTCAATTGAGTTCCCTTTGCCCGAAAATTATAATGCATGAATAAGCTAAAAATACTTGTTTTGTTATAAATAAACTGTTGAATCTCCTTGACATAGGGAAAGATTCTACTCTAGTGGCAAAGGATCTTCAAATTGATAGAGGCTAGGTACAAATCTAGGTGTGATCTATGTTTAGTTGTGTAACAACATATCTTGATTAGTAAAGAGATACAGCAGCTGTATGGTTCAATTAATTTTAATCTGTTCTATTGCGCTGTTACACTGCAGTTATACTTGCTGAGGTAGTAGCTCTTATTGCTGCTAGCACTGTTCATCGAGTTAGCATCACAACATGGTAATGAACTATACTATCTAGTTACTATTTTCGTGGATAAAGAAACTTATGTTTATTGCATACATTTTTTCTTGTGGGAAGTCTCTTGGATGAGTTAAATGGAGCTAAAAAGAACCTAAATTGCTTAGAATGTTACCTTTCTCCGGAAAAAATTACAAAAAATTACTTAGCGACATTTATTTTTGGGTTCAAACCAAAAGTTTGTTGAGTTTGGCAAGTTCATTGTCCGAATACATAGACAGACACCTAAACTTGCCAGGATATCTTATATAGACACCTAAACTCAGTTCATGACTGATTAAACACTCAACTTTGCTTAAACAGTGTCTATTAGACACCTATACTCAGGTCATGACATTAAGCCACTGACGAGAAAGGCAGAAACTTTGTTCCCCATATTTATATTGGATCCTTCTCCACGTTGCCTCTGGTTCCTTTGGGTATTCCTACAAATCATTTACTTGTGTTATTATGCGATTTCAGATTTCCTACTCCAAAAGCACCAAGTTCTTTTTTCTCGACTTGACTGCTTCCCAGTTGACCAAATGGCAGGACTTCTTTTAGGTATTATCTTCCAAGGGAAGTTTCTTCTTAATCTGTTTATTGTGTTGACTGCTTCTGAAGGAATAAAGAACACTCACGAGTCACGTCGTCTATCTAGGCAAGGAATCCAAATCACTATTAATTAGAACCGTCTCCAAGTACCATGTACTGTATCTTCGATGTAGATAGCTTCCTATTAAATTTTTCTATAGCCCCTTGCTATATTAAAGTAAGCCAAACTGTTCCTCACTTACAACTGTTGATTTCACAGGATTTCTGTCTTACCACTCATCTATCATCTCCACCTCCTTTTTATTCTTTTCTCCATTTGTGTTGGATGATTGTTCTCTCCAGCAGCTTATCCAAAAAGTATACATCAGGCTTATATTATGGTTGACTCAAGCTTGACTTCCTTTCTGGACAAATGTCCGGCCTATTGAGTGGTACTCCACCATAATATATGGGTAATTAGTGGGTGGCGAAGCTTGTCCTATTCATCAAACACACATGCACAACTAGTTATTTAGATGATTACCCTTTTTGCCGTCTCTAATGGAAGATGCAATCTCGTATCTTTCGTTAATACTTGTGCCACTTTTCTACCAAAGCAGTGCAGCTCATATGAAATGAGTGGTAAGGTCGGTTGTAGAATTTTGACCTTGGTTCTTCCTGCAAGAACTTGTCTACTGTACAGTTGAGTGTGGTCGTATAATGTTTATAAATCTGATTGGGTGTTCTTGGATCACAATGCAGCTTCTTGTTCTCAGCTGCATTGCTGTATGAGGTGAACAAGCTCTCAGGAGTGATGATTTCTAAAAGTGAAACAAGAGGCAAAAGGTACTAATGTTACCCGTTGACCTCCAAGGCCGGATGGTTGGGCCATTTGCTTACCTGTGTACTTTTCGTAGTAATGTTATGAGAGGTGAGACAAATTTTACCAAAACTTGCAGAATGATATTTTAAACAAAATCATGAGTGAGTTTATGTCACTACATTCGTAGTCACTTTTAGGTTTACTTGAATATTTTGATAGATGGTTAAGCAACTTAAAGTCAGATGATAGTTTTTTTGATGGAAATTCCCTTAAGTATTCCTGCAATGCCCAATTTAGGGTGTATTAGTACTAGACAAAGAGCAGTAATGCTTGAAGTAGAGAATCAAAAGTAGCGGTAATAAGTGTTTTGTTGGTTTAATTCAAGAACCAAACGGATAGTTGCCCAATGCCAATCATAGTAAAATAACACTAAACGTATCAAATAGCATCAAGTAAAACGTATAGACTAAAATTAGGTATTACGTAAAATTGGTAATATGAATTAATTTTTAAGTGGTTTGTCTATTCATGTATCTTACCCTTGTCGTATTTCTTAGTGAAGGTCTCTGAACTACATAAGTCGTTTGACGTGGTGCTAAAAGATAGGTCAATTCTTATGCTTAGGCAATTAGGCTCGTTTACTATACAGATACAGCAATCCATTTCTCCTTCGATTAAGCATGGTATAAGGTCATTTGCTGTGGTTCGGTCCGGCGAGAAACTTTTTGTTACGTTATCCACGTCAAAATGTTCTTAGCTTTGGCTTTTACTTTGACTTGGCTTGGCATATTCTTTTATTTATAAAAATATAAAAAAATTGGAGGGTAGTTAGGATGATTGAAAAACAAACGAATCCGCGCCCATAAGTTGAAAAATGAAAGTTTGCATAGCCAACCAATTGAATCACCAGAGTTTAAAAGAATCTCTAAAACATTAAGATTTCCGCTGGACATTTTGACTATAATTGGGAAGGAAATTAGTCGTCTGTATTTGTTTGAGAAGAAGGTGGTGAACATTTGAAAAAGTTGTAAGTGGTTGAAAATTACTCCCTCTGGCCTCAAATAATTACTACAGTATTATTTTTAGCAAATTTGTCTCATTTTAAGAATTCAAGACCGTATTCAATTTTTAAAAGACATTAGCCTATTTATTGATTCCTTAAAGGAACATAATTTTTGTTAATATGGCACCTATACAATACTTATTGGGACGAATAGAGTACATGAAAGTACTCTTTCTGACAAGTATTTTGAATTTTAACTTCATTTGTTTTAAGTTGGAATTTTGTTCTCAATTTCACAAACACCTCCCATTATTTTGCAAAACAAATGCTACTAAATCAACTATCACTCATTTAGTGGTAATTGTTTCCAAGTCTTTTGCAACAGGAAAATTGTTATTTCATCTACAAAATTACTTTAAGTGACTTCGATTACGAAACAAAGAAAAAAAATGACTTTTTGAAGTAATTATTACTATTAGTTGAATGTTTTTTCTATTACAAAAATAAAGAAAATATTGAATATGATGATATGAAAAATCAACTTTGAGCTTTGTGTACAATTATAGAGAATATCTACCTAATCTTTATAAGAAAATAGTATAGAAGACAAATTCATATGGTGAAATTTTTTTTGCTACTTTTGTATATACCTTGATAAGCTGTTGCTGATTGAAATATCTCTGAATCTATCACTGTGTAATGAGTATGATTCAAATGACTCAAAACCAAGGGGAAGTGGCCTATCTGGTAATCTTGGAATATCAATATCTCCTTCAAGCATTTTCAAAGCATCTTCAATTGTTGGTCTTAAAGCCACCATAACATGAGCACAAAGTATCCCAACATGAACAAATCTCTCCATAACTCTCTTTGGCCCTTCCTCCCTTATTGACACATCGAAAACTCCTTCCACATTTCTTGATTTCACCATTGACCATGCCCAGTCAGTCACCAAAACTGCACAAGAATTCGATGCATCAAGAACTCTCCTTCCACTCATGATCTCCAGGATAACAATGCCAAAGCTATAAACATCACTCTTCTCTGTTAACTGCCCGTAAAGAGCATATTCGGGTGCTAGATATCCATATGTGCCAGCCACCCTTGTTGTAAGATGAGTTTGTCCTTCTTTGCTTTGCTTAGCTAATCCGAAATCTGCAACTCTTGCCTTCATATCCATGTCCAAAAGTATATTTGTGGCCTTTATATCACGGTGGTAAATCGAAGGTTTGATTCCATAATGCAAGTAAGCTAGCCCTTTAGCCACATCAAGAATTATGTTCTTTCTTTGAGGCCAAGATAATCGTTTCGTTTCGTTGAAGAGATGATCATCTAGGCTACCATTTGGCATGAAATCATAGATCAAATATCTCCCTTTTCCATTTAAATTGTCACTTGTAACACAAAATCCTCTTAGAGGAAGAAGATTCCTATGCCTAATCTTGCTTATAATTTCTGCCTCATTAATAAACTCCTCATCACCCTTAGTATCCATATCAAGAATTTTCTTCACAGCAATTAAGGTACCATCAGAAAGGGTCCCTTTATAGACAGTTCCACTCCCTCCTTGGCCTATCATATTCCTTTGGGTGAACCCTTTAGTGGCTTGTTCAAGCTCACCTACTTGAAACCACTTAGCACCAGTGTTGGGCAAAATTTGGGACTTAACACTTGTCACATACCCTTGATGCAATGCATCTTGCTTTCTCTTCTTATCCCATTTCTTGTAAAAAATGATGAAACCTATAGCACCCAAAATCCCAAACAGAGCACCTAAAAACCCGAAAACCAATTTTAACACCGTCTCTCTGCTAAGATTGCGCGATCCTCTTGAGTTGTTAGCCAAGGGCAAGGCAAGCACACAACCAGCAGTTCTTGGATCCTCAGGTCCAAATTCACTGACTATAGCAGCAGCATAAAGGGCAGTGAAATAAAAACACTTATCATTTGTCACATTGGGATTCAAAGAAACCAAATAAGTATTCACCTTATAACCAGCATCAAGACACAAACTGCACCTAGTAAGGCCTCCAAGATCACCAGTACAAGATGAGTCAAGTAGGTTATTTCGACCTACTTTTGACATCCAATCTTTCATTGTGAGAATACCTCCACAACTCGAAGGCTTAGCGACGAAATCATTAGTCCCATTCATGCACTGTGAGACAAAAGATTGAGATATTGACATGGAAGAAAGCTTGGCTTTGAAGGCTGAAGTACATGAAAGAGCAGCATCTTCATTTGGGAGATAAAACATGGATGTTTCTTTGAGATGTTGTGCAAGCCCTATTCCGAAGAGGCTACGGAGAGTTTGGCAGCAACTCTTCTCCAAAGAATCTTCTGTGCATAAAGAAGTGTCCCAATTGCAGGTTTCTATGTAATCAAAGTTTATTGGACATGAAGAAGAATTCAAAGCATAAGAGAAAGATAAAAGGAAATGGCAAAAAGATATGAACAAGATAAATTTCATGGTTTCTATGTGGATTTGCCCCCAAAGAGTTTGTTTTTTTCCAGATATAGTAGATGAATTTGAGATGAACACTTCAGAAGACGGCTGGCTTTGGTCAATTTGCACGTGTTAGTTTGATGTGCTACTCTTTGGAAAGTTGGTAGGTCATAGTCAACAAAACCTCACTGCAGCTATTACTTTAATGGAAAAATAAATAGATCTGGAAGCCTCAATTAATCTATTTGTATTTTCATATTAACACTGTACACGTTTATATTATTTTAGACTAACAGAAAAATAGATACCCTCCCTCGTCCTATTCACTTTCAGACACGATGCCATGTTCTGGATCTCAGTGCTTATATACTCCCTCCATTTCAATTTATCTATCTCATTTTAACTTAGTCTTAAACAAAAGGTATGTCGAATCTATTCCTTTAATCGCAAGTACAACAAAAAGACTGACAAAGTAGAATAGATGAAATATCATAATTTGCTAGCACTTGCTGCGTGTTTTAGTTGTGGCATTACTCTTACATTCCAGATACACAATCTTTTTACTCGTATTACAGTAGGATTTTCGAACATTTAGTGTTGCACTCTTCTCCTCAAATGTAAAGATATCCTGTATACAAATTCTTGAATTTGTCCAGGTCAATGAACTAGGTACGAAATTGCAACTGGAAAACAAAATGATCTAGTAATCATTTGTCAAACTCCCAAATGACTCCTCCATCCTCTGCAATCACAAATCCAGCCAACTTGAATGACAAACCAGAGAAAATAGAGAGAAATGTAATCGTATCATCAAACTAAATTAAACAAATGATATCCCGAATTCAAGTAGAGTGGGCTTGCTTGGAAACCTGAATATGTTTTCCGTGCCCATCTTTCAAGAATGCTCAACCGATGAAAGATGATAAAAATGTGGCGACAAAGAGGTGAATGTTGGAAGATACCGGGAACAAAATGATAACAGAATAACTAGCAAGGAACCAACTTCTGGACTTCAACAAAGATGGTAAGCAATGTAACTAAGCAGTTAGATGCATATAGTTATTTCATGTAGGCTAATTTACCAGGCCATAATTTATTTTTCTTGTTGGATGAAAGATTTGCAATTACAAGAAGAAGAAGAAAAGTTTATTTAGTTCAAGAATTATTTGGGCAAAGGAATTTGCTGCGAGATTTCAACAGTCCAAGAAAATAAAACCATGTCATAACATCCAAAGGAAGAAAAAGCAGCTAAAATAACACCTCCCAAGCTCTTTAATATTTTAACTCAACTTGATATTCTATCTCCACACATCAATTTGTATCATTCTCAATTGCATGAAAAGAAAGATAGAAGCATTTATCTTACAGAGTATGCATTTACTGAGTCCCAACAATTTAACAATCTAAAAGCAAGCTCTAAATACTTGAACACTATCCTGAGGAATCTTTTTATCAACTAGGGAAGACTTATAAGAATTACAGAACACATGTTCTTTTGAGCCCCCTTACTGAAATACCAAAAACAGGTAATTAAATGTTTTAGGCTTCATATGCTATCAAAAACAATAGCCACCTCCAGCTAAAATTGGTTTCTTAAAAACGGTTTGAAATAACTTGTGAAAAAAAGATGCTAAGAGCTTCACATGCTATTATATACTCCATCCCATTTTATGTGGCACCCTTTGACTCGGCACGGTGCTCAAGAAAAAAAGGAAGACTTTGAAACTTGTGGTCTAAAACAATCCTTAGATATTTGTGTGGTTGAGATTCATTTCATTAAGGGTAGAAATGAAATTTTAAAGTTAAAATATTTCTAATTATAGTAACGTGACATTCTTTTTGGGACGGACTAAAAAGGCAAGGGTGCCACATGAAATGAAACTGATGGAATATTAAGGAACATTAGCTTATATTTTGTATTTGTATGTGCTCGCTATTTTGTGCAGTGGAAACAAATGGCATATATTCGATTCAATCTCTTATGAATTAGAGCAGTATATGCATACCTTTGACCTTCTTGTTGATCCATACTTCGAGTAGCATTCCTGCACCCACTCCGGCAGCAATACATGACCCGTAAAAGGCCATGGAATATGGAAAGGATCTCCGTGGGAGGAAATAATAATCAGGAACTTGTCGAATCTTTTTTGGAAGCCGTTTCTTCACAGCTGGTTCAAGACCAGGCTCCCTAGCTTCTCCACCCAGACTTTTCCAGTCCATCTCTTTTAGTGAGTCTTTTGGCTGTTCTGCTCCCATGACAGCACTCTAGCATGGAAACCTGCTTATGAGATGAAATATCCAAGAAAATCAAAGTCTTGAGCTTGAAATTATAAGGAAATCATCGTATTATAACAACACATCTATAGTTGGCATTTTCTTCTTCGTTTTTGTTTTTTTTGATAAGGTAAAAGTTTATTGATATAACAGTACTAAGGAAGTACTGCAAATGTTACGAAATTCTGGACTCCGTCAAACACTACGCAAAAACAGAATCTAGAGAATCCATAAAATTGAAATAGACTAAAATAAAGTTATGCCCAAAAGAACAAAAACAGAATCTAGAGAATCCATAAAATTGAAATAGACTAAAATAAAGTTATGCCCAAAAGAACAAGTTTTGCCAGAATCTAAATTTACGCAAGCAATCAAACTCCTTTTTCCTTCAAAGCATCTTTTGTTTCTCCCCTGCCATACTGTCCAGATGATGCATGGGAGAACTATCTCCAATTCTTCATCTGCTTTCTTCCATAATCGGACCTTGCCAAGAATTTAGTAATCTTTAAAGCTCTGTGGCATCACCCAATAAAAACCAAAAATATTTTTAAAAAAATAAGGACCAGACCACGCATATTTGTTCACAGTGCAAAGACAAGAGTCTTACAGTTGCTTCGGAGCATCGACATAGTAAACACCTAGTACATCAGCTAAATCCCCTCTTTTGTAAATTATCTCGGGTCAAACAAGTTCCATAGGTAGCAATCCACCCAAAACATGCTACTTTGGTTGGGATCTTAGTTTTCTAAAGCATTTTCCAAGGCCAGAGAATCTCATAACTATGATTCTGTTCTTGCAGCCTGTTAGACCTATTGTAAATAGGGTCTATAACTGCAGGAAGAAGGGTGAAAATAAGGCTTAAATGTAACTGTTTCTTTTATTAATTATTGTGTGTACATAGTACAAGTAGTAGCTAGCAGTTAACTAGCATTTTAGGCAGTTATTTTGTCATAAATAGTATTAGGAAGAAGGGAAGACAGTTCTTCTGGAGGATTTTCTCTGGTAAATTTCAAGGTTAAGGTTCCTCCAAATACCTTTGTTGTTAGAAGCATATTCCATTTGCTATCTGTAAAAACTATTCTATTTGTTGGTGGCAGTAAATAACAGTTGAAGCGTTGCTCTTATTTCTGTGTTATGTTTGGAACTTTAAAGATCTATTGTTAGGAGAGTTCAGGGTCCCCAACACAGCCATTCATAGCCTTATTTCACTGTAAAGTTATTTGCAAGCTATATCAGTGTGTTCTCCTTCTCTCCAATCTTTACACACTGTATTTTCTGCAAAAAAGAAGCTACTTCATCCAACTCCCAATCATTAAAAATCCTCTTGAGATGGAAGTTACAACCTCCTTCAATAAAACAATCAGCCAGCAAAACACTTTTGATCTAAAACCAAACTGTAAATGGTAGAAATTGATTCTTCAACAGCCCCTCATCACGCCATCTGTCAGACCATAATCTGATTTGTTTTCCATTCCGCACCTTCTTAATATTATTCTTAAATTCACCCAATAGATTTACAATTTGCTTCCACGTAGCCACCCCATTTGGAGAGTTTACAGGCTTAGTTCACAAAAACGCTCTCTGCCATGCTTGAAGTCAAAGCTTTCTTGGAAAAGAGGCAAGTATCCCTCTCTTTCAATTGAGCTGATCACCTACCTTCGCTAGTTAGAGTTGTGCTCTTCCAGAGCAGCTTGCGTGCACTGTGACAAGTCCCGCCCAATTTGGGGACTAGCCCAATGTCTCGATACTATGAAGGTCGTGGAGGAGACTCACAAGGCAAAGATTTCTTCATTGCAGGAAGAGCTGGGGAGGCTCTTGCGCAAGCTGGAGAGCACGGAGGAGGAGCTCAGCCTGTGCAAGAGGGTTGTTGCCCAGGGGACTGCGAGTACGTCCGAGGTACGGACTACCCCTTCTAGATTGGATGTTCCGTGACCCAAGTCTTTCAAAGGGTCAAGGAATGCGAAGGAGCTAGACAACTTCATCTGGAGCATGGAACAATACTTTAGGGCGCTCACCATGACTAACGAAGCCCTAAAGGTGGATATGGCCAGTCTCTTCCTTGAGGACACCGCGATAGTGTGGTGGAGAAGGAGACAAGGCGACATAGAAAGAGGCACCTGCTCTATTAACACTTGGGCAGAGTTCAAGGAAGAACTCAAGAAGCAGTTCTACCCAAGCAACGTTGAAGAGGAGGCTCGTGGCAAACTGAGGCGTCTACAACACAAAGGAAGCATTCAGTAGTACATAAAGGAGTTCACTGAGGTACTTCTTAAGATCCCCGACTAGCTTGATAAGGAAGCTTTCTTTGCCTTCATGGATGGGTTACAATAGTGGGCTAGGCTTGAGATCCAAAGACGAGGGGCTCAAGACTTGACCACCGCTATCTCCATTGCCGAGTCCCTTATTGAGTTTAGGAAAGTGGAAAAACCTAAACCCAAGGACAAGGGCGACAAAGGAAAGAGTGGGGGAGACCCATATTGAGGCAAGGAGGCAACGGAACGGACAAAGGGACCTAAGGAGTACCAGGCCAAGGCTAGACCCCTGATTAGCTGCTTCTTTTTTTAGGGGCCACACAAGGCGAGAGAATGCCCCAAAGAGAGCAAACTCTCAGCCTTGATAGAGGAACGCGACCAGGAGGAGGCGAAGATAGAGGTCCTATGACTCCTCAATGCAATTGAGGCAAAGGTGGAGGTGCCCAAGAACGAGAAGAAGGGCAAGTTGTTCGCTGAGGCAAAGATCGAAGGACACTGTGAAGGCATTAGTTGACACGGGAGCCGACAACAACTTCCTCACCCTTCAGGAGGCCAATAAGATGGGCAGCCGTTACGAGACAAGCCGTGGTTGGCTCAGGGGAGTCAACTCTGCTCCAACCGAGACCTTTGGAGTTGCCTAGAACATAAGGGTAAGCTTAGGAAATTGGAATGGCTACATCAACTTTTCCATTGTGATCATAGACGATTATCCACTTGTTTTGGGTATTGAGTTCATAGACCAAGTTAAGGCCGTCCCAATTCCCTTTGCGAACTCACTGTGTATCTTGAAGGAGGGTAACACTCATGTAGTTCCACTAGAGAGGGAAACCCGACTCCAAGAAAAGCAAATCTCAGCCATGCAACTCACCAAAGGGGTGAAGTAGGAGCCAACCTACCTCGTAGCCTTGAAGGAAGAAGTCGTCGTTCCTCCAGCCGCAGAACTGCCCAAAGGAGTTGAGCATGTCCTGGAGGAGTTCAGGGTTGTGATGCCGCCCGAACTGCCAAAGAGGTTACCACCAAAGAGAGAGGTGGACCACAAGATAGAGCAAGTACTAGGTGCCACTCCGCCTGTGGCAGTACCATACCGCATGGCGCCTCCGGAGCTTGAGGAATTACGGAGGCAATTGAAGGAATTGATGGACATGGGGTACATTCGTCCATCAAAAGCACCATATGGAGCCCCGATTCTGTTCCAGAAAAAGCATGACAGATCACTCCGGTTATGCATCGACTATCGGACGCTCAACAAGATCACGATGAAGAACAAGTATCCAATCCCACTCATTGGCGATCTCTTTGATCAACTTGGCCAAGCACGATGGTTCACCAAGTTGGATCTGCGGTCTGGGTACTACTAGGTCAGAATCGCCGAGGGAGATGAACAGAAGACCACTTGCGTCACGAGGTATGGTTCATATGAATTCCTCGTGATGCCCTTTGGACTCACAAACGCGCCAGCAACGTTTTGCACCCTCATGAACCGTGTCCTACAACTGTTCTTAGACAAGTTCATGGTGGTGTACTTGGATGACATTGTCATATATAGCGACACCTTGAAGGATCATGTAAATCATTTGAGGCAAGTCTTTCAAGTACTTCAGGAGAACGAGTTGTATGTCAAGAAGAAGTGTGCATTTACCCAACGGGAGGTCTCCTTCTTGGGACACATTGTCAGAGAGGGCAAACTTAGGATAGACGAGTCCAAGGTCCACACCATACAAGAATGGAGGTCCCAAGGAACGTGCCTGAACTTTGATCTTTACTTGGATTGGCCAACAATTATCAGAAGTTCATCAAAGGCTGCTCTGCTATAGCCGCTCCCCTCACCGATCTGTTGAAGAAGAACCGGACTTGGGAGTGGGACGAGAAGTGCCAAGCAGCATTTGAGGCGCGGAAAGAATTCGTGATCAAGGAGCCAGTGTTGGTCTTGCCCGACCATACCAAACCTTATGAGGTGGAGATGGACGCCTCAGATTTTGCCCTGGGAGGCGTCCTTATGCAAGAAGGGCATCCGGTGGCTTACGAGAGTCGTAAGCTAAATGATGTGGA
>JAOTQR010000006.1:745-22805 GCA_025774065.1 Solanum ossicruentum | reverse complement strand
TGCACCGGAAATATACTTAAGTTCAAATTACCCAACGTCCACAACAAAATTTCTCAATTGTATAATTATCCTTAATTAAAAAAAATACGGGGTCTAACAGAATGAAAACTAGTCAACATAACATCTAATCACAACTCAACAATCTAGTCTATGAAGTCACTAAAACATCTGAATAATGGTGCCAATGACAGACCTATGTCTACCTCTAGATAGAATAAGATAAGTCTAACTCAAGCTAGAATGAAAACATAATGTCCTCCTAGAGTAGGGGATGGCTCACCAATCAACTGGAAACAAATAGGTCCTCAATGGGGCGCATACTGATGACCACTATTATTGTCTCTGTATCACGAAAAGATATAGGCCCAAATAGACGTCAGTACATGAAATGTACAAGTATGTAAAACGACAAAAATAAATATATAAAGGAAGAACAACATCATGTCAAATAGCTCAACTCAAGAAATAGGAAACTCAGTCATCATGTCAAGAGTCTAAAGTAAGTATATGATTTATACAATGACTACTCATCTATCATCTACGTCCCATCCACTCAGAATACTATCAAGGCCTATTTAGGAGTTTCTCTAATCGACAACCATCACCTATGAGCCGGTGATGATACAACAAAGTGATGTCATTGCCACATCCATCCAATACCCTGTCAAGGGAATAGGATATCCCATCAATGAATCCAGAATAAGTAACATCAAGTCCTTATTTTGGGACAATAGGAAACATCTGATTTTACGGTTATTTTC
Organism: Solanum ossicruentum; assembly: GCA_025774065.1. Classification (NCBI taxonomy): domain Eukaryota; kingdom Viridiplantae; phylum Streptophyta; class Magnoliopsida; order Solanales; family Solanaceae; genus Solanum; species Solanum ossicruentum. Next base: position 22,044 of record JAOTQR010000006.1, on the reverse strand, counting down.
TCTTATGTCAACTATGTAGTTATTGAGTTCAAGTTGGACTTACTCTTACTAAATTTGGTACTCAATACTCCTCCCAAGACTTAATATGCTCCTAAGACATCAACCTTATGGTTAACTCATTCATCTAGTGTCATTAGACATTTATCATCTCAACTCATCATATCAACTATCAACGCTTTGGTTACATTATTTTAAGGATCAGCTCTTGACTCATAAGGACTCAATCATGCATCCTTCTAACTCATGGCATTTAGGAGAACAAATGGAGAATTAAAGCATTTAGGGATTCGATAGACTCTTTAGGCTCAAATTATGCTCATGCATGCTTATGTAAGTAAAATATGTGAAAATAATTGGAAATCATGCTAGGGTTCATGTAGTATGGCAAAATAATCTAATTCAAGCCTTTAAGTCATAAAAATAGTAACTCATGCAAACTTATATAGATATGCATTAGAATCTATGAAAAACATTCACGAACCATTCATGGGAGACTCAATTCTACTCACAACTTCATCAATCCGGGTTATGGGGCACATGGAAGTACACAATCCATGTTTTGGTTAGCCTTACATACCTGGAAGTTTTGAAGCTTTAAGTATCTTGGAAGAATTCTCAAGTTTACACTCAAAAAACCCTCGCCCTTTTCTCTCTTGAAACTTGGCTTCTATATTTGCGAGAGTGTTTTAGCATAAAAGATTAATCTAACATTTTTGGGGCTTTATTTAGGTGTAAAAACGTTAATCCTAGACTTAGAAAGGGTGGTAAAACACCAAAATATCTTTTCTTAAAAAGCAGTCAAAAGATATCTGTAGTCCCATTTACGACCTGTAGAAAGTTGCACGGCCCATAAGGACCCTTTCGTGAAGTTCTGACCTAATTTCAGGCTCTCTGGTTGACCCTTTTGTGAAGTTTTCACCCAATTTCAAGCTCTCTAGTTCACCTTTACGAGCCCATTCTATGACACGTAGATGGGTAAAAGTCTAGGACCAAAAATTGAAGTTTTAGTACTTTGTTCCATGAATTAGCCGATGGGCCCATACTTCAATGTACAACCTCTAAAGACGTTTCATAGAATAACTCTACAACTGGCAGTATCCAATAAACTAGCCATAATCATTAACTCCAAACTCCAAATGGGGTGAAACTAGTTGAATTGGAAAGCTAATTCGAAGGGCTTTCTTATGGTAGGTAATGCGACACCTAATTCTTTGTGTGCTAAGAGTTACGATCATCTAAAGTTGACCCTTGCATAATCTAACACTAGAAACTCAAATAGGAAAGTTTTGAATTCGACTAAGTATTAGAGTCTCTTATGGCCCTAATACACTTCTCACATATAAGAATGAGGCTTGAAACATAGGGTACATGTGAGGATAGAGTTATGGGGTGTCACATTAAAATTTTTGTTTTTAGCTTTGACCTCGGGTTTCAATTTTCACTCACATTTTGAGGTAAAATTGTTGGTTTTACTGATTATATTACTGTGAATTATCGAAATGTCAAATTGTGATATCTCAATCATTTCGTATTATAATTAAGTTAAATTTAGATTAAAATTGTACTAATTCTCGAGATATGATATTCAGATTCTATTAATTTGATTGTATTTTTACGTAAATTGACTGAAAAAATGTTGTAGTACATTTTTTTTGAGAAGAAACGTAACTTGATTTTTGGGTTGGATCTCCTTGTTCTTAGCTTTGTTTTGAGCTCAATTTTTGGCTATAGGCTCAAGGTGACATATGGATCATTTTACCGAGGTTAATTTGGTTTTTTGGCGTGGGCCCTATTTTCTCTATTTTAGTTGAAATTGACATAACTTCCCCATCTTCTTAAGATATTATAGCCAAAACAACCATATTTATGTTGTGATTCTTGTTTTGACAGCTGAGTAGTGGTTAGAGGCGATCAAGCAGGTTAAGGGACACATGGACTAATCTAGAGCACATGTATTCGACTTACAAGTAGGCTAGCCTTTCCTCACCCTTAGATTGAGTTGGAATATATGTTATTGGGAGCCTGTCTGTGGGTGGAAATTCTGAATAGGATTGTATATATGTTGTTGAGGCTGGGATAGTCATTTTGACTCTACGATATCTATATTTATTATGTCAGCTGATGTTTAGTTATGCTGGGCTATAAATGCTTTTTATAATGATTATAGAGGTGAGATAGAATGCGACTACGGTATGTTAAGCCTTAATGCTACCTGTGTACATATATTTGGCTGTTTGCGTATTGGGATATATTTGACAAATTACATGTTGGGCTTCTTGATACAAATGTTATATTTCGTATGATTCTGGTTACTGCTTAGTTATGATAAGATTATGTCCTATTAGAGGCTAAGTGCAAACCTATGCCCATTTAGATACTTGTTTTACCTATGTGGGCGGTCGGGTGCTAGTGTTATGTAGTAGATGGGAGGGTGGTTGACAATTATACTTTTGGTTACACCTTGATACTCTGTGGCTATGATTCTATTGATTTACCATGTCCCTTATTCTCTAGTGACTGAATTGCCTTCTGGATGCTTGTTACACCTATCAGTTGGGTTCTCTACAATTGCCTGGAATGCTTATACTTGTCTTGGGTTGTGATAAACCTATAATGATTAGACAAGATCTTATCCTATCTCTGCTGATAGGTCCGTCTATTCTGTTGCTTGTATACTGATGTGTCTGTCAAAATACAACACATTTGATGCCTAAACCAAGGGATTTTGTGAGTTCTTACTATGACCTTTTATGATTTTTATGTGTTTTTGTGTTATTTTTGCAGAAAAGTTAGGATGGCATGATTCTGGAGAAAAATTGCAGATTTTGCTGAAGCATAGGACATGCGAGCTCACCTACAAGTCATAGCCCAAGCTAGAGTCCTAGGGTATGGACGTAGCAGGAAATAGAGACCAAAACTTATAAATCTGCTAAGTGGAGGTCACCCCTACGAGGCCATCCTACGAGTCGTAAGTTTCACTACGACTCGTATAGGTGGACTCTTAGTAGGAATCAGAGAGCCAAAATGTTGGACCAAAAACTGAAAGCCTAGATTATAAGAGGAGTGTATGAGTTGCAGCCCAGGTAATGAATCATACCAATGTGTCATACCAATTGAGTCCAAGATGCTAAGAACCTAATACGAGACTCTAATTGCGACTCGTAGGCCATCCTACGAGTCGTACCTGCGAGGAGTGCCAACTTCCAACTATCTTTTGTGTGTAACTTTTAGGGTTATTTTGTAAACACTATATATAGTTTAAGTTAGGTTCTTAAAAAGAGAAAATCGAAATAGAGAAGAGGATATAACCTTTGAATAAACTCTCAAGGAATCTTTTAGCTTTTTAGCTTAGATTATCTTTTTCTCTTGGAAAACCCTATTTTGGGGATTGTAAACCTTTTTTTGAGCTTATTATTAATCTATCAAGCTTGTGGTTTGCAACTTGTGGCATTTTCAATCTTCATTACATTGGGTAAAATTCTCAATCATGTCCTTCATTTGTATTTTTTTTGGTTTTGCCTTAGCCATGAGTAGCTAAGCACCCACAAAGTGGGGTTTTGGTAACCATGGGTATTTGACTTGAGATAACCTAGGCTTATTGAGTTTCTATGATTGGTGTTTTGCATGTGTTATTTATTTCCCTTCATTATGCTAGTTTTTTGGTAGTGGCCAACACCAAACCCTGCCTACTATCACGATCCCAACCAAGGTAGTGATGAATAGGAAAAAGGAAGTAGATGACAAAATTCGATTAATGTGTTCTCGTCTAATCAACCATACCTGACCAAGGGGAGGTTGACTGGGATAATAGGTAATGTTTAATTGGCACGCCGTGGTAGCCAACCAAGGGCCATAGTGAAATTTGACCTTCACCTTCACAAGAGGGCTGGAAGAACCTAAGTTACTGTCCTGCATACAAATCTCCACTTGTAGTTATGTTACCTAGGGTAATCAAGTCAAAGAACCATGGGGAACACAATTTACAAGTTGTCCCTAAAATTGAGTGTTTTTCCGCATTGTAGTGTAGTGTTCATTTTATTTTGTTCTTGAATCATAACTGCCCCCTCCTCCCCCCTCCCCCCCCAATTAGAGATTTTAGTTATCGATACTCGAAATGATTTGTAGTGAATTCTTGTAGTCAACCCTGTATTCCTTGTGGATTCGACGCTAACCTTCAGTTAGGTTAATTGCTGACAGCGACTGCTTTATTATTGGAGAGTGATCATCATCAGAAACTATGGTACCGTTACCGGGGAATACGGCTAGGTTATGACTTGATTTAACTATTTTTAGTTCTAGAGTTAATCTCAATATTATAGTGTATTTTACTTTTGTTTTTGTTTTTGTTGTTTGATTTTAATTGCAAGGTGAACTATGTTGTATGCCCAACACAAGGATCCAAGGCAATCCCTTAGCTCTAATCAATTTGGAGATCCATCGACTCGTTTGAAGAATGGCTCAAGTGAATGAGGATATCGCGGTTGAGGAGAACATGAATAGGAATGATGATATAGGAAGAGAGGAGAATCCACCACCAAGGTTTAACAGGCCACAACTTAGGGACTTCAATGAAAATCCTTATGGATAGAATCAGTATCGTTTGAACCTTATGGCCATGAATGTTGCCGGTGCTATATTACTGCCTCCTTTATCAGTAGATGATATGTTCGCGGTATTAAGTGGGTTGCTCCAAATTCTCCAAAACTGTTGATTATTTATAGGGCTGCCTTCAGAGGATCCCCACCGTCATCTCCAAAATGTGGTGTCTGTGTGCAAGACTGTCATAGGTACATAAAAGCTTTCTCTTAATGCCTTTGGTTTAAGAGTTTTTCCACTATCATTAACTGGCAATTTAGCTGCATGGTTGTCCGAGCTTCCTCCGGGTACCATAACAAGTTGGGCTGAGCAAGAGAGTATTCCTTGAAATATATTTCCTAAGATCTAAGAAGTTGAAGCTCAAGGACCAAATAAATAACTTTGAGTAATTGCCTGGTGAATCTATTAGCACAACATGGGAGAGACTCACCAAATGCTTAAGGATGGTCCCCGATCACAAGATTGTTGATGATGCCTTGTTTGAGATTTTCTATCGCGCACTTGATGAGAATAATCAAGCTTGCATCGACACATCATAGGAGGCATATTCCTTGATCAACCGTTTGCTTTGATAGTCGCAAGGATGGAGCAAGTGGTTAAAACCAATAGAGCATGGGGTCATTAAGAGTGTGGTGCAACAAAGAGTCCTTATGCGGTTACCACCAATAGTGAGCAAGAAAAAGTTAATGAAGAAATCACGAAGCAACTTGCTCAACTCCGTATGGGCATGGACTTGGTTTTAAAGCAAAACCAAGAAAGTGTTCAAGTGGTAAACCATCAACCTCCAAAGACTCCTATGTATGAAGATCCATTCTTTTATGAGGATGCATGTTTTGTAAGCAATCAAGCGGCGGGATTTCGGAACATTCCCGAAGGGTCCAAGTTGGACTATTGGAGGTAGGGGTCCGAGAATCAAGATTGGAAATTTAACCGCGATAGGGCATATAGAGACAACCAGGGTGGATTCTATGAAAGAGAGAGAGAGAGTACCAGATACCAAATAGGGAAGAAAAGATGGCTACGGGAATGGTCCTTTGAAAGAGCTGTAGGATTGAAGTAACTCTAGGATTGAAGAGTTGTTCGACAAGTTGTTGAAGAGAGCCAATCACCATGATGAGACTTTGAAAGGAATGAAGACAGATATTTCAAGAATTAATCAGAAAATAGAGTCTCACTCACTGGCAATTAAACAACAGGAACAACAATTCGGGCAAATTTCTTCACAATTGAACCTACGCCAAAAGGGCACCCTACCAAGAAACACGGTTCAAAATCCTAAAACAAAGGTCACTGCATGGTAGTAATGACTCAAAGTGGAAAAAGAACTATTGATCCTCCTATGCCAATTGTTGAGGATGAAGCCGATGAAAGGGTCATTGATATCAAGGTGATCATTTAGGAAGAAAGTCCAAGGAGCAAGGGAGCAGAAAACCAAGAGGTGGGAGCACAAAAGAAAGTCAAGAAAATCTTGAAACCACCCCCTCCATTCCCCTAAAGGCTTAAATAAAGGAAGAAGATGTCAAGTTCAAGCACTTCCTGACAATGCTAAAACAACTATCTAGAAACATCCACTTCTAGAAGCTTTGGAGAAGATGCTTGGGTATGCCAAGTATATGAAGTATTTGGTGACAAAGAAGTGCACTCTAAACCATTAACTCTCACAAGAACTCCAACAATGTAGTGCAATGATGACCAAATGCCTTGTTCAGAAACAAGAAGACCTTGGTGCATTCACCATCCCTTGCACTATTGGTGATGTTGAATTCGCAAGAGCATTGTATGCTTAGGAGCAAGCAAAAACTTAATGCCTCTTGCCATATTCACAAAGATTGGTCTTGGCACCCCAACCCCGATGAGAATGCGGTTGCTTATGGCGGATCAAACCATTAAAAAGTCGAACGGAATACTTCTTGATATACTTGTTAAAGTTGATAAATTCATCTTCCTAGTGGACTTTGTGATCATTGATTGTGAGGTTGATTTCGAGATGCCTATCATCTTGGGAAGACCATTTCTGGACACTGGGATAGCCCTAGTGGATATGGATTCGAGTCAACTTTTGTTCAAGGTAAATGATGCAGAGGTTGTGTTCGATATCTGCCAATCTATAAAACACCTAGACGAGTTCAAGAGTGAGGTGTGGACCCTTGATGATTGTGATAAAGGAAGATGACAAAGTCGAGCCACGACATTAAACAAGGCGCTTCTTGGGAGGCAACACAAACATTTTTGATAATTGTTTGTTTGTCTTACGTTTGTTTGGATATTAAAATTTTAGGTAGTATATTGTTTGTTTGTTTCAAGTGGAAGACATTGATGCAATTGTAATATTTTGAAGATTGTTGTGCTTTTGAGACTTGGTTTGCAGGTGGAAATTGAAGAATCGAAGAAGTGAGAAAATGGCACTTGGAGTAGCTTTTACAAATAGCCTATGAGTCGTAGTCATCACTATGACTCACAGTCATGCCTCGTGGAGGGAAACGAGTATTTCAAGTTGGCACATACACTACGAGCCAACTTTACGATTCATAGGGTCCCCTACGAGTCATAAGTGAGGTTCATGGTGCTCAGGTATGATTCCTAAAATTTTTGCAAGTGTTGGTTTTGATATGAGACCAGGACCTATGAGTCGTAAGACACCCTAAGACTCGTAGTTGGGGTTTTGTAGCCTCGACCTGTAACATTTTTTTAAGCTGACCCAGTTGTTTTTAAAAGGGGTCAAAATAAAATTTGACCCCCCAAAGTTCATTACCCAAACCCTAAGACACTGCAAAATCCCAAATCCTTCTTCCCCAATCACTGTTCTAATCAAAATCCCAGCCACCAACATCATTCTCCGACAAGAATTCCAGCGAGGACATTATTTCTTAGGGTTTTAACGCGATTTTTGATCTTGTTCCCTTAGGTTAAATTCTTCTACTAATTGGTAAGCTTCGTGGTTAAATTTGATACTCTATTGTGGTGAGCTTATTTTTTAGCTGATTGTATGCTTAGTTTAAACAAGAATATTCACACCCATGTGATGATGTTTTGTGTTAGCCACAAAACCTAGGGTTTGTACGTTGTGAAGGATTTAACTATGATTCAAACCTTGTTCAAAATCCTTCAGTGGGTGGTTGTGATTGTATTAATACTTGATCCCTTGAGTATAACGCTTATTTGTTTTCTAAACATTGAGCGAATTATTTTCAGAATGGGAACTTGGATAGAGTGGGTGTGTTTTATATGCCATAGATTGTTGAACTTCATTGAAATTATTTGAATGGCACCTACATCTCAATGGCTTGGTTTGTTGAGAGAAAATGCAAGTTTGGATATGAAAGTTCTCTTGGGTTTGCTTAATGTGTTCTGGAATTACCTTCGACTTTGAGGGATAATGGTTATTCTAACTATCTAGTTTCATAGTGGGACTATTTATATGCCGAATCTAGTGTATTAATCTTACAAGTGCCTAATCTTAAGTTTGTATTTGTTTTTCTTGTGCTTATTGTAGGAAAGTGATAGGCACTACTGGTGCCTTCTATTTTTAACTACGAGGCAATCTTATGACTCGTAGGTTCTCCTACGAGTCGTAGTGATCCCTTGTAGCAAGCACCAGTCACTAATGGTTCCTTCATGTTTCTCATACTGATCCACATACGACTTGTAGTATATGGTATGACTCATAGTGAGGGTTTTGTAATCCTAACCAAGGGCTTAAAAATGTCTCTGGGAATAGGTATGAGGCTAGACTATGACTCATTGGCTCCATTATGAGTTGTAACTAGCCCTTATATCTGAGTTCAAACTTTATTTTTATATGAAATTTTGTTACTACGAGGCCAGTGTACGACTCATAGGGCATTCTACGAGTAGTAACTATACTCGTATCTATAGACCTGCAATTGCATAAGATTCTATTTTATTTTGTTCTATGTTTAAGTGGTTTTGTTTCTTGTTCTACGCTTTATGATCATTGATTGTTAAAACATCTTGAAGCTCAAATGTTGTGATATGGTTGTTTTGTAGATACAATGCCTCTGAAAGATAAACGAGCAATCTAGACATTTCAACGGAGGTTGATTGATGAATGCTTTGAGATCGAGAGATCTGAGGGGTCTCTAAAAGTCCACAAGGTTAGAATAGACCCTGAATCTAATATACCTCAGACCAGGTCATATACAACACAGTCTCCCATGGAAGCTGGCAGTTCCTCCCAGTCTGAAGAGGAGGAACAACAAGGTAATAGTGATGGGTCTAATAGCAGCCTACCACAGATGACCCGCACACACTCAGGGTTAGAGTTGGAGTCTAAGAGCACCTCCCTAACCCAGAAGGAAGAAGCCTAGTCACAACCCCCAACCGACAGCAGATGGTGTGTCCCAGGGATGAAGGAGAAATATGACTAGGAGTTGGAGCCCAAGGGGCAGGGCAAACCAGTGCAATAATTTCATGAAGAGTCTAGACTGAATTACTCATGGTTGGATAAGGTACCAGGATTGGATAAAGCTTTAGATAGACATGGGCTATGATGGACTACGAAGCAGTTGGGCAAGTACTCCGTTTATGTGGTCTGTGAGTTTTATGCGGTGTATCTTGCTATACTCCGCCGGGGTATACCAAAGAACAAGAAGTCGATTGAGCTACCGAGGTTACTGGTAGTGTCAATCCAAGGTAGAAGCGTTCTTATTTTAGAGTATACTATTTGACGAATCCAGTTTAGGCCCACGTATAAAATGCCTTAGTCTCCCGCTGAGTATGATGGACGTATTGACAAGATGAGGAGAACGGTGACTAGGAAGGACATTAGGACCAGGATAGAGCTTTTACGGTGGATTGCTTGCCAAATTTTTGAGGACTTCGAGCAGACGTGGGTTACAAACCACACAGATCTTATAGTGAAGGCTTACCTCTCTTTTCGGGCCAAGTGTTGGTGGTCCATTATCCTTTGGTGTATTCGGCCCACTTTCACAGATAATGTGATCCCCTTGGAGCGGGCTGTGTTATTAGCCAGCATCTTAGCTGGCTATGAGATAGATTGGGCCTCGATCATATCAAAGCATATCCATGAGTCAACTGTCCGGATGGACAACACATTGCTATTTTTTATTTTGATTTATTATTTGTATAGTGCAGTGGGTGTTCCTACCAATCCTCATCGGGACCAGCACATAGAGGCCATATGCACTATAGACCCCATCCTGATTAAGGCTGACGAGAACCTGGTGGCCTTACCACGAGCAGCTTCTCTAGCCATTCCCAATAGAGCCGCAGACTCAGGCTGCATCTCTATTGCTACCAAGTACAACTCCAGTTGCTACAGAGCCTACACTATCTGTTGAGCTTGGGTCCACGCCATCCTCTAGTACTCTAGCACTGACAATAGCTATATTACAGGTTGATTCTAATCTCTCTGCTATTGCTTTTTAGGCACTAGTACACAGGATGGCTACGCAGAGTCCAGGCTACAGGCTTTAGCAGCACAGGTCAGACCTTGGGTCAGCCAGACCATAAGGGACTCGGAGGCGGGGATGAAGGCATTCAACCATGCATTGGTAGATGAGAGAGTCAGAGAGGTTGATGGTCGTGTTGATGCATTTGACGATAGAGTCTAGCGAATACTTAAAGGCACTAGGCCTGCTGACACGAGCATGGTGATCAAAGAGTTGGCAAAGTTCAATGCCGATATTACAGATGTTAGCAGCCCCTATTACAGTCTCAAAGGTAGCACTAGTGGGTGACAAGGTGTTTGACTGGCTAGTTGAGGCCCCTCGAGACAGATGATCTAGAGATAAGCAAGAAGAGGCCTCAACTTGATGACTCAGCAGCCCCGTTAGAGGAGTGAATACTAGAGTAGGTGGTGCGAGAATTGATCCTATTGGTGGCCATACAATGATATAGGGAACAACAACATTCACATGGAGAGGGTAGTTCATGTACAACTATGACTCAGATTGCTGAGAAAGATATAGTGCCCAAGACCCTGCTGAACAGTCAGAGACCGATGCTTGATGCACCATGTTGTTTGACTTCTTTTGACTCCAATTCTTATTTTTTCCTTATGGATACTTTATTCTATTGTTATACAATCTTTTTATTATGTTGGCTTTTGTATGTGTTTAAATATTTTATTCATGGATGTTATTTAACTTATATTGTGGAGAGGGTAGTTCACGTACAACTACGACTCAGATTGCTGAGGAGGAGATAATGCCCCAGGACCCTGCTGACAAGACAGAGACCGATGCTTCATGCACCATGATGTTTAACTTCTTTTGACCCTAATTCTCATTTTTTCCTTATGGATACTTTGTTCTATTATTAGACAATCTTTTTATTATGTTGGTTTTTGGATGTGTTTAAATATTTTTATGATGGATGTTGTTTTAACTTATATTGTACATATTAGTTTTTTGTTTTTAATGTATGTATATGTGTGTGTATATATACACACACACACATACACACACATATATTTCTATATTATCGTGTTTGGTTTTCATTCTTGTCTTTACTTTGAGGACAAAGTATCCTCTTTTGGTGGGGTATGGGAAGTTACAGATTAAGGTGAAGTCTGAGTAACCTCGAGTCCATAACTTCCCCTATTTTTGATTCCAAGGTTTTCTTTCCATGATTCTTTTTCCTTGTGAATTTTTACTTTTCTGTTGAACCGGCATGTTTAGGTAGTGTAGATAATGTGTAAATTCATAGTAGTGTTATCTTCTGGAATATGTATGGTTTTTAAGTGCTGTTTGAATGATTTGAAAAATTGGGTACCTCTCAAAATTTTTGAGATTGTGATTAGTGATGCATTCGTGCATTCTAATAATCTTGTGATGTTTGTTCTGACAATGTAAAGGTAAGTTAAGTCTTGAAGCATGACTTCTGAGTCTATAATTGATTGCGGGTGTAATGCCATGTGTGTAGTGAGCTTATTTTGCTGCATCCATGCATCTTGTATGGAATCAGAACTTGCCTTAGTACTCTAAGATTGGTTTGGTGATGTGATTGATGTGGAAAGGATCTTAGGTGTTTGTTCTTTGATTGAACCCACTTTTTGCCTAAATGACCCACCAAATGAGTGACTGAATCCCTTATTCCAAAATTTTGAGCTTCTCATGTACTCATTCTTTCTTGACACCTTGCTAGCTTAAACTTGTTTGATGAAATACTTTGATATTGGCCCTGGTCTATCTTTGAACATGTGAACCTTAATTGAGGCTAAAAGCCTAAGTTAAGGGTGGCTACAATATGTGGCCCTGGTTTAGGGAATGAATATTGTGTACTTCACCTCAAGGTAAAAGCCTAAGTTGAGGGTAGCCCTTATTGTGGTAAAGTAATGACAATGAGGTGGTTAGTTGGGAAATAAAGAAAGACATGAAACATCATGAGCCGAGTGAAGAACAAGAAAGAAAAGTGCCTTGAATTGAGAAAAAGTAGCAAGAATTGAGTTCAAAGATTAGGCACATATGAAAATAGAAAGAAAGCACTCGAAAAAAAGTTTGAAAGAGGAGAATAAGGGTGGATTTAATGAAAAAGGTTGGGTTATGAAAGCAAAAAGTGTTGGTAAACATGGTTCAAGAATAGCTTTTAGTCGTTACTTGCCTAAAATAATATCAAAGCCCCCTGAACCTATGTTACAAGCTCATAAGTCCTAAAGTGATCCAAATCCACTTCATCACTAAGCCAGAAGATGAGTATAGAGGCAAGCCTATGGTATTAGTCAGTGTGCATGAATTTCAATTGTGAGAGTGAAAATGCTTCCTCAATCCTTGAATTCTGAATGCTTCTTGAGTGAGTAAGAGGGACTTATTTTCTGTGAGGGCATTTACACTACTAGATTAGCATATGGCTAAATCAGTGATTGCGGATGGTTGATGCTCCTTAGCTTATCACAGTTGGGTTTCCAGATTCATCATCATGTTTTTGTTGTGCTCCGTAACTTTACAATCTGGTTTTGAAAATGATAGATGGGTATCTGGATTAGAGTGAAAGATGTATATGCTATTGGTATAACTACTATGTATTTCTCATTGTCTGCAGAGATTGAGTTGTAACTTTAGGGCAAGCAATAATTCTAAGTTGAGGGTATTGATGTGCTATCAAAATACAACATATTTGATGCCTAAAACAAGGGCTTCTGTGAGTTCTTAATGCGACTTTTTATGGTTTTTATGTGTTCTTGTGTTTTTCTTGCAGAAAACTTAGGTTGGCATGATTTTGGAGAAAAAATTGCAGATTTTGCTGAAGCATAGGATATACAATCTCACCTTTGAGTTGTAGCCCAAGCTACGAGACATAGGGCATGGTCATAGAAAGAAACTGAGACCAAAACTCAGAAATCTGCTAGCTGGAGGCCACCCTTATGAGGCCATACTACGGGTTGTATATTTCAGTATGACTCGTATAGGTGGACTCATAGAAGGAATCAGAGAGCCCAAATGTTGGACCAAAAACTGAAGGCCGAGACTATGAGAGGAGTACACGAGTCGTAGCCTAAGTAATGACTCGTACAAGTGGGTCATACCAGTTGAGTTCAAGATGCCAAGAACCTGATATGAGAGCCTAATCATGACTTGTAGGCCATCCTACAAGTCGAACCTGCGAGGCGTACCAGCTGCCAGCTGTCTTTTCTGAGTAATTATTAGGGTTATTTTGTAAACACTATATATAATTTAAGTTAAGGTTTTAAAAAGAGGGATTCAAAAAAGAGAAAAGGATATCACCTTTGAATATACTCTTAAGGAATCTTTTAGTTTTTTAGCTTAGATTATCTTTTCCTCTTGGAAAACCCTAATTTGGGGAATGTAAACCTTGCTTTGTGCTTATTATCAATCTATTAGGCTTGTAGATTGAAACTTGTGGTGTCTTCAATCCTCATAGCCTTGGGTTAATTTCTCAATCATGTCTTTCATTTGCATTTTTGTTGGTTTTGCCTTAGCCATGAGTAGCTAAGCACCCATAACTTGGGGTTGTAGGAACCATGAGTATTTGACTTGAGATAACCTAGGTTTATTACATTTCTAATATTGACGTTTTGCATGTATTGTTTATTTCCTTTCATTATGCTTGTTGTTTGGTGGTGGCCAACACCAAACTCCACCTACTATCAAGATCCCAACCAAGGTAATGACGAATAGGAAAAGGGAAGTAGATGATAGAATTCAATTGATGTGTTCTCATCTAATCAACCAAACCTGACTAAGGGGAGGTTGACTGGGAAAATAGGTAATGGTTAATTGCCACATCATGGTAGCCGACTAAGCGCCATGGTGAAATTCGACCTTCACTTTCACAAGAGGGCTATAGAACCTAAGTTACTATCCTGCACGCGAATCTCCAATTGTAGTTATGTTACCTAGGGTAATCGAGTCAAAGAACCGTGTGGAACACAATTCCCAAGTTGTCCCTAAAATTAAGTATTTTTTCACATCGTAGTATAGTGTTCATTTTATTTTTTTCTTGAATCACACCCCCCCCCCCCGATTAGAGATTTTAGTTATTGATACTCGAAATTATTGATAGTGAATTCTTGTAGTCAACCCTGTATTCCCTATGGATTCGACCCTAACCTTTGGTTAGATTAATTGCTGACAACAACCATTTTCTTGCTGGAGCATGAACATCATCATGTACCTACTTGATTTGTCTGCTACAGTGATATATGTTATGCTTTGGAAGGATGATTAATTGGTATACTTCTGACTAAAAAAATGCAATGATACTGTTGTGTTTATCTTGATATGCTAGGCTCCTAGTTACTTGATGATGGGGTTGTGACACTTTTGGGGGATGTATGCTATACCTCAGTATTTATCTGGACTATCTTGGGTTGTTGGGATATTTTTGCAGTGTCAGCTAGGTTGCCTGCTATTCGTCTTGGTTGTCAGCTATACTTGTCAGCTAGATTGTTTGTCATATTTCTAAATACTTGAGATATTGCTGGTTATCTACATTTTATGGGCCTTGGCATAGGGTTGGGCTAGCATTTCCCTTGCTTTGCATTATTCAAGCCCCACATTACTATAGATACACATAATTTAACTGTAGAGATACAGAACCCGGGAGAGCAACTGAGCACGGGATTATTTTTATGACTTGGATACCTAGTGGCTATTCCTGTGACTTGAGTCTCTAATGGCCAAATCTATAGGTCTGAGACTTAGGAGATGCTCTTGAGGTTTGAGTCTCCGGTGACCATGCCCGAATGTCTAGGTAATAGATTATGCCTCCAAGGGCCGAGTCTTAGATGATTGTTCCAAGGTTTATGTTTCAGATGATTATTTCTGAGGCTCGCGTGACCCAGTTGATTATTCCTGGGGTGGAGTTTCAGTTGATTGTTCTTGAGGCTCCTGTGACTAAGTTGATTATACCTTGGGTGGAGTTCCCTGTGATTGTCAAACTGTTGTACCTCAGGTGATAGTTAGCTATTTGAGACTGTGAGTGACACTGTATGCCATACCGATTGTGATATTGTGTCATTGTTACTAGCTCTTATATCTCGAAAACTATAAACACCCTGATTATGCGTTGGTGTACCTTCTAGGCTTATAGGTGTTATACCCCATTTTAACCCGGCGTCAAACGATGTAAAACATATTAGTGATTCCTAAACTATTTAACTTAAGAAGTCGCCACCTAATTAATTTTAAGGTATATTAAGATGCCTATTTTTCTAAAGTGATGCTAAATTAATCTCAAAATCAATGGTGTACTTAACTTACGTGAGTTCTAGGTAAGGCTTCTAATTATCCTAAAGGAAAGGGGTAAAGCATCCTCTGAGTGTCATGTCTTGAAATCCGGGTGTGATGGCACTCACCTTACCCACCAAGATGAATCAGCCCAAAACCCAAACAACTTATCCATAACAACAATAGCAAAAGATGATAGTCTAATAATATAGATAAGCAGAAGATAACAAACTACTACTATCCCGAGAACTGGTGTCACATGTAGTAGAATACCCTTCCAAAAAAATTAAATCACATAAAATATGGAACAAATTACTTGAGAGTTAATTAGTATTTGCGTGTAGAATTAAGAATATTAGTAAAACAAAGTTGAATGAAATTGCATTGTGCCAGGTAAGCTTAATACACTAGTACAGAGGTGCTACAAAGGTGCAAACATTGAGAAACGAGAAAATTGCATAGCGCTAGGTAAGCTTAGCTCTGGCAATTCATATACACCCAAAGGTTCTTTGTCTATGCCTCACTTTCTCTTTCTCTTAAATATGTACAAAACATTTTCTTGACAATCACTAAATTCATCATGAGTCTGTTTGGCCTTGGAAATAGGTACAGTGCGATTTTCACTAGACTTGACTGATAATGAAAGAACTAATATTAATAACTATCATTGGTTTATTTGATTGATTAATTCTTCTTCACATGGTTGTTTCAAGAATTAAAAGACCTTTCATGCTAAAAAGTATGTTGCATCAGGAATCAAGGCAATTGGTAAATGTCTTTCTTGTTTCTATCATGTCTATCTAATTTATGGAAGTGTACCTTATTGGTAGTAAAATCCCAATCGATCTCCTGTATGAAGGATAACATTTTCTATAGCAATTGAGGGATATGCAGACCGATTCTACTTTTGATTGGATCTTGAATTGGCAAGCTAGGTGCAATCTACTCAATTTAAATGGTATTTCTTCAGTTTATGAAAGGTTTTCGACTAAATTAGGATTGAGTTTCTGTTCCTTTAGGGAAATCAATAGTAGGTCTATAAACACAATAAAGTTAATGATGGAATAGTTGAGGGGTTGAAGGCTAGATTTGTTTCCAAATTCACCTCTTTTGGATGCCTTGAGAATTCTTTTGTTTATCACATATCTAGTGCTCCTCAATAGTGTGTCAACAAACACAACAATAAGTGATGAAGGAGCAGTTGAAGGCTAAATCTTCATCGCAAAAATATCCACAATTAGAGTATTGAGTTTTATGCTATTCCAAAATGAGTTTTGTGCAATTCTAAAATGATTTTTGTGCAATTTCAAAATGAGTTTTGTGCAATTCCAAAATATCCACAATGAGTTTTGTCATTCTAGTCCTGAACTATCTATAATTATATTTGTGCAATTCTAAGTCGGTTTCCAATACTAACTTAGTATTCTGTACACCTAACAAAATGCATTATTCATTTTTAATTCGTTTAAGTTTGTGTTTGGTATAAAGAAGAATATTTTATTGAAAATATTTTTTTTTCTTTTCCATGTTTGGTTAGAAAACAATTGAAAAATATTTTTTTGAGGAAAACAAGTTGCATAAATATGAGAAAAATGACTTCTTTAATGAAAGTAGGGATAACAAGTTCTATAAGTGTATTCTATGTTTGTTGGCATAAAATTCTGCACCAATAGGTACTTCTAGGAACCTTGTTCCTTGAGTATCAGAACAGAATGTAATTTAATAACCTTGTTCCATATGCAAGGTGAGAAATTGATGCTACATTAGGTTGTGGTAACTTAAGAGAAGCAGTGAGGCTACCCCTCGTGGAAGATCTTGATGAGTGGATGACTATAAATATTAAGAAGTTTCATCCTTCTGGATACATGATTTCATTGCAAAGTTTCCATTTTATAGGTTCTTTTTCATGGTTCTTGTGAAATTTCTGTGTCCAATATATAGGGATGTCAATGGGTCGGGGCAAGTTAAATGAAAATTTTTCTATGCTTGACGGTTGCGGTGAAATTGCTGCTTATAACTTTTCTAAAATTTTTTTTTATAATTCTTTTCAATACACCTTTCTTAAGGTACAATTACTTCCACTTTGTTGATGTTATGTCATTTATAACACTATTAATTTAAGTTTCAATAATAAATCATACTTGTTTACTTTCTTTATACATTTACTGATAAATCATTGAGTTGCTACTTGCTACAACAAAAATAATGACTAATATTATATTATTTTAAAAAATATATATACATAAAATACTTAATTTTATGGAGTGACTATAGGTCTACATATCTCATTTTTCGGCTTTTGTCATAGCGTACAAGCCTTTTATCACTCTGTGACTTGCCAATTTAGAAAAATATAACTATGAGTTGTTAGGTATGAAAAATACATTCATAACCCATGACATCACATCTTTAAATGAGGAACATACATAGGATAAACAATATACAAGTGTTCATGATATACACTATCATATTCATATATCACTTCAATATCAATCTTCAGAACCTCATGTATAAATAAGTTCAAACCCTCTCTTTCCAAAAGCTTTAAGCAAAAGAAATTAACGAGAGAAGATAGAAAAAAAATACTTCTCTTTCTTTGCACAAATTAATTCTCAACAAAAAGAAGAATCAATATATAAAATCAACTAATATTTATCTTCATACCAAATTTGAATAGTTTCAGCAAAATAGAAAAATGAACAAGAACTTAAATGGGACAAGGTGTGAGGTGGGTGTATGTGGAGAGAGTTAAAAATAAAAGAAATTACCATGTGGGATGGGTTCAAAATTTTGCACATGAAGGTTCAACCTGTCCAACCCTACATCCACTCCATTGCCACCCCTTTCGGTATAATGCAACATCTTTGTCATAAGATATGATAAGACATAAAAAAGAGAATAAAATCTGATATTTATGTTCAAATAAATCAAAATGTGAAATAACTATTCACATTTTCCATGGAATGAATCTCTCATTGATAGGAACTTGGCAATAAGAAATTTCACTAACTAGAATGCTAACTCATTATTTAAAACTTAATATATATGATTGATCTTGTCCAAGGTACTGACCAGTGTGACAATTTCTACATTTGGTGACCATTGTTACTATATTTGTTAGCTTTTAATACCTCATTAAAGTTATAATGATAAGGTAAATATGTCTATTAAGCACATTTTAGCTAAATACTAACCGTTATTTTTTGAAGATTTGCCAAGGAGATGCGCCCAAAATTTTTCGAATACATACACTACATCTAGTAGCTCCTTCTCTGTAACTGTATAAATTTTCTAGGCCGTATTCAACATCTTCCTAGCATAATATATTGGGTTAAAAGGTTTCCCAACTTGTTGACCCAACACTGCTCCCATAGCAATATCACTAGCGTCACACATCATCACAAATGGTTTAGACCAATCCGGAGAAATTACCATCAGAGCTTCAACCAATTTCTGCTTGAACATTTCAAATAATTGCAAGCATGCAACATCAAAAAAGAATTGTGATTCATTTTACAATAGCTTGCACATAGAACTCGTTATTTTCAAAAAATCTTTAATGAATCTTCGGTAGAATCCAATGTGTCCGAAAAAACATCTCACTCCTTCAACTCAAATAGGTGGAGCTAGCTGCGCAATCACTTCAACCTTAGCTTGGTCAACCTGTAGCCCCTTGCCCGAGACCTTATGGCCCAACACTATTCCTTCTTTGACCATAAAGTGGCATTTTTCATAATTTAGAACCAAATTGATTTTCACACACCTCTGAAACACCTTGTCCAAGTGAGTTAGGAATTCAAAGGAATGTACTCAACACTTAAGTCCTTAGCATGATAATAATAAAATAATAAGGATTTTATGATAAGATTTTAGAATTTCTCTGCATGATCATATGAATGAAATTGGCTAGACTTTTGACTAGTATTCTTGATAGTAAATATAGATTAGGCACGAAAATAAGATTTTAGGTTGCCTTACATACCTAGAAGGTTTATACTACAATTGAAATTTGATGAAAACTAGCTTTCTTAGATAAAATCCTCGATCTCGGTAGTCTATTAGAATGATAGAACTTGGAAAGACATTGTTTGAAGAGCTTTTCTTTGATTCTTGAAATCTTGATTTAGAATCTTTAGAGTTCTTGATGAAGAGCCTAATTCTTGAAGAAGAAGAATCAATAAATCCTTTCTTAGAATTATTGAATTTGTTTTCTTGAAACCCTAGGTTGTGATTTAAGATTCTATTAGAGATTCATGAGTAGATGAAGAAATTTGGGTTGGATAAATTGAAATCATCAATATCATCACTATCATCAATATCAATCTCATCAAGAAGAAAACCTTTAGACTTGTTATCTAGGAACTTATTCAGAAATACAGTAATGAAAAAAACATAGGAGTTTGTCTCTAGGTATTTGACAAAATAGGATCATCCAGTTCCTATAAAACCTATCACTAAAATACCTCTAGAGAGGGAAAAGGCTAAGCGGAGCGAAAAGGATTTTTCATGAGATGGGAAATGAAAACTATTTTCCCCACACAAAGTTTTTGAATAAGCGATTGTCTGATAATGAGCAAGGCGTATCAGTCTTTCTGTTAAACAGAATAGATTGAACTCATAATTCTTTTGATGCTTTTTATTAATGTCAACTAAGTACCATAAGTAAATTGCTCCGGGTTGTTCAATCATTTGATAACCAGAGTCATTCTTTGATAAATGATCACTGAGTTAGACTCAATAGAATTTGATCAATCCTATTTTCTATCGTTAAGGTGGAGAAATGAACCAAGAACTCTTTCTCTTCATCATCAATCGAATCACTTTTTCAAGAAATACAAGACATCTATGTCATACAAGTAAAGAGATCTATTCATTGATAAGAAAAAGAAAAAATATGAATGGTGATTGGATTGATGAGAAAATCGAATCCTGGATCGATTCTTTTTTAGATAACAAAATCTAAATTGGATAGGATAAATAGATGCATCTAATCTTTCTATTCACATATATTACTAATCAAAACGGATTTCTATAGTGTTGTAGCGTAGCAAGAAGCCCCAAATCCTTAATTTGTCCAGTAAAGACTACACTGCTTTGGGCCCAGGAAGCGAAGGTAATGAGTTTGGCTGCTTCTCCTCCACACTTCTTTTTCTTCATGCCCGTTTCATATGCACTTCACACACCATTGGAGCTTTAATCTCCTATGAATAACTTACCTTGAGGATGAATCTTGAAAGTTAATCCTAACTTGATGACTTTCTTGATGATTCTTGAGCGTTTATGTTTAGGAGTGAAAGAGAGGGTGTTGATTATAAAAACTGACGTTTTATGTGTTTTAGGACCTTAAATAGAACCTTAAAGGTTTTAGTATAGAAAAAACCCTTAAAAGAAAAGAAAAAAATGACAGTATCTTATGCAGTAAGGGTTCGCGATGCCCTCCTGGCGCGGACCTTCAGACAGCTCTGCACTCCTTAACTAAAATGGTCATAACTTTCTATGTCGAACTCTGATTAAGGAATAATTGGATATGTTAGAAAGCTAATTCAAATTTCATCAATTATATATATTATGGGTCACCTAACCCATTAACTTTAGGAGATATGATCTTTTGAAGTTAACCCTTCTATCGACTCATACGAAAACTTAGTTGCTAGAAATTCATTGGACTTGACTTGATGTAAGAGATCCCCTATATTCGTTTATTGATCAGAGAAGGGGTTAGGGAATGACCAAAAGTCCCTTCCTATAAAAAGAAATAAAGTCCACATCGCGCCAAGGGCGCGGACATGTGTATTTTTGCAAATTTTCTCAAAACACATTCTTTATAATTTACGAAGGAAATTAGCAAGAGTAACTCCATTGCAAATTGCACCCTGGGTGCACACTCAAACGAGTTTGATTTTTAATTACCAATAATTATGTTTTGACTCAGTCGCTCTAAAATTCGACCAAGACCATTTTCCTACTCAATTTTTCGTGCTGATTGCAAATCTGGTCTCGAATTTTCCTTTGGAGGTAGGCAAGATACATTAT
>JAOTQR010000005.1:0-44759 GCA_025774065.1 Solanum ossicruentum | reverse complement strand
AACGTAATTGAAAGATAAAGTATACAGTTTCGATGGGTGGTAGCCCGAGGGGGTTCAGTGCGAACCTAGCATAGGGATGATCCCGATACAGTTTTGACGGGGGGTAGCCCGAGTGGGTTCGATAAGAACCTAGCATAGGGACTAACCGATACCATTTACCACTGATCGGTTGGCCATTTATACTACAGCTGTGCACAGATTCAACAGTACAGATTTTATAGTAAAGGTAAAGTAACTTAAAGGACATAATGTATGTGATTCTCCAAAATATATATAAAGGTGGTCTTTTATTCCATATCGTTGCATAGTTTCATTTGAAGTTGTTACTTTGTATACAATATTTGCTACCTTACATATTCAGTACATTATCTCGTACTGAGTCCCTTCCGGGGGACATGCATTTCATGTTGCAGGTACAGGTGCTAGTAGATCTCCACAGTAGGAGTACAGGATATTCAGCTATTGTCTCCAAGCTCCAGGTTGCTTCGGAGCTTTGCATATGTATAGAGCTTATGTTTGTATTTTGCAGTCAGTTGAGGCGGGGCCTGTCCCGCCCTTATTTGATACTTCTTATTATTTAGAGGCTTTGTAGACTATGTAAATTAAAGTGTAGTTATGTCTCGTACTTTAGATAGCGTGTCCCCAACGGCCTAGTCATATGTATTTTCTTTTGGATTGTTGTCACGTCTATCTACTTTGAAGTATGTTAAAGGTGGACATCCCTTATAATATGCATAGAAAGAGAATAGTCACAGGTTGGTTCTCCCGAGCCTCATCGGCAACGGGTGCCAATTCGCCCTATCGGGACCTGGGGCGTGATACATACACTATTAATGTTGTAGTTTTTTGTTCTTCATGTTTAATAAGAAAAGTGTGGTCAAAATTACTTTGGCTATAACCAACCAACTTCATTGTTGAGGAAAACCATCCAAACCAGTCTCTAGGTGATTGTTTAAGCCCATAAAATGACCTGTTCAATTTACATACTTTACCTTGATGTATAGATTCATATTCAATACCAGGTGGAATCTCCATATACACTTCTTCCTCTAGATCACCATTCAAGAAAGCATTCTTTACATCAAACTGCCACAAAGGCCAATTTCAAATTATATCAACTGATATAGGGATGTGAACAGTATTAATCTTAACATCAAGTGTGGAAGTTTCTTGATAATCAACTCCATACTTTTATGTGTAGCCTTTTGCTACAATCTTGCTTTATACCTACCGATGTTTCCATCCACTTTGAGTTTTACTGTGCATACCCATTTACATCCAGCAGGTTTATTACCTTCTTGCAATGAATCCAATTTTAAGTTGAGTTCTATTTCAGAGCCTCAATCTCTTCATTCATTACTTTCATCCACCTAGGATATGCTAATGCTTCCTACATACTGTTAGGAATAGACACTATGAATCTGGAAGCCTATAAGTATATGTAAATTATTGATAGGATATTTAACGTTTAATCTAGCATCAGGTTCATATTATTTCATTGGGTCACTCCTATTTGATCTTGGTGGTAATCGGGAAGCTAAGGGAAAATTTGAGAGGGAAGTACTTGTTACCTATGGTCTAACATTAGCTTGATCATTCTGAGAAGGAGTCTCCTCAGTTAATGGTGTTAAATGAGCTCTTCTAATGGATCTTTATCATCATTATTCACAGATGCATTTGACAAACTTGGAGAATCTGCATTAGGCTGATCAATGGTGACTTGAGGTGTATTTAATTCTTCTTAGGTGGCCTCTAAATCTGAAAAATGATTCTGCCTTTAGAATTTCCATTGTTTTTGCTACATAGGTCATTCTCATCGCTCAACTTTCCCTTTAAGGAGAAGAGCCCAGAACTCCCTCTTTGTGTTATGTCTTAGTTCATGGAAGGAGACGTGTAATTTTTCTATGCATGGATCATAGCATCTACAGCCTTTTTGAAAAAGTGAATATCCAACAAAAGTACATCATGTGGCACAAGGATCCAATTTCTTTTGTAAGGCTTTGGGAATATGAACATATACAATACACCTAAAAATTCTTGGTTCAAGATTCAGCAGATGAGGAATTAAGCAAAAAGATTTCAATTTCTCTTGTGGAGTTTGGAAGCCAATAACCTAGGAAGGAACCCAATTGGTAAGATACACAACAAATTTAATTGCCTCCCCCTAATAAAATCATGCCATGTTTATCCCAAAGAGAGATGCACGTACTACCTCCATAATTTGCCTAATCTTCTTTTCTACCAACCCATTTTATTGTGGTGCATATGTAGAAGAAGTATGGTGTCATATTCCCAACTGGCTCAAATATTTACCAAATAAAGCACAACAAATTCCTTGGCGTTATTGAATTACCAAATTTGAATTTTTTGTTGATATTGGATATGGACCATATTGTAGAGCTCCTTAAACGCCATACATGCATCACTCTTCTTACAAAGCAAAGATACCCATGTAAACCTAGCATATTCATCTATAAATGTAATAAAATAATGAGCATTTGAGAGGGATGAAACCATTGAAGGTCCCAAATATCAGTATGTATGGCAGCAAAAGGCTGGGAGTATTTATTTAAACTGGGTAAATACGAAACATGATAATGTTTTGTCAATTTGCATACATTATATTTAAGATTTGTAATATCTAAACCAGAAAATAGAGATGGCCTAAGTTTCTTAAGGTAGGCAAAGGAAATGTGACCTAGCCGCCTATGCCATAGCCAAACTCTCACGAGTCTTGTCAATCTCACTTGTGTGAAATGCATGATGAAATTATCTTATCCATCTCCAGTCAACTCCAAATAATATAGCTTCTTTTGTTTAACACCATAACCAAGAATCCTCCAGGTTAGAATGTCCTGAAAAATAGAGTAAAGACCAAAAAGTTACGGTGCAATGGAAATTTGAGGTAATTTTGCCAAATGATAAAAGGCTATAAGCAAGTATGGGAACCACTAGGATGGTTTCAAGTATAAAAGTATTAGAAAGAACAATTGGTCCCTCTCTAGTAATGGGAGAAGTGCTACCATTTGCGGTAGAACTACAAATGTCAGGTTGAGAAGATGATTTAAAGTTTGTAATTTAGTGAATCATTCCTCATATAATCAGTTACCCCTGTATCAATAACCCAAGCACTATTCTTAGTAGTGGTAGAGAATACATTCACCTTACCAGAAGTACTTGGATAAAAATACATTGGCAATGGTTTATGGTTTTTATTCTTAGATGGATCAGTGGTGTTCCTGTATAGCTATTGATGCATTGCTAATGATGTTATTTCTATGCTTCTTTGAGAATCCACCAATTTGGGTATTCAATAATCTCATAGTAACATTATTTTGAATGTCCTTTTTCACCATAATGACTACAAATAAAATCATTAGCATTTCTGGATGATGAGTTACTGCGCCTTTTATTTCGATGAACTACCATGGCCGAGCTTTCGAGAATTGGGCAAGAAGTTCCCATGGTCTACATCTGTTGAAATTTTTGTCTAACATAAGCATATGTACTTTCCAGATCCAACTTTGGATCCTTTTATAGAATCTTACCATGAACATGATCAAATTCGGCATCAAGTCCAATGAGGAATATATGAACTCACAGCCTAGCCATAGTGGAATCTGTATGTATGACTCCAACAACTTTTTCCTCTTGTGCTACTATTTGATGGTCGATTTCTTGAAAGAGTTCAACCTATTTATTATAGAAGGTAGACAAAGGTCGACCATTCTGTTTGGTGGTGAAAGACTTTTGATTTAGCTCAAACAAATAGGTTTCATCAGATCCATCATAGAAGGTTTTTGCAACAGCCTCCTATATCTCCTTGGCTATGGCTAGCCGAATAAATCATCGTATAAGGTGAGGGCTTATTAAATTGATGAGCCAACTCTTAACTCAGTTGTTTTCAGTAATCCATGTTGTATAACTTGGATCGTTCATTGTTGGTTTCACTTTTTCTCATGTCATGTCTCTATTTTATTTTGTGTAACAATGCGCATCTCCATTAATTATGACCAAAGGGAAAAATTCATTTCTTTAAGAACAATATCGATAGGGAAAGTTTAGTCATCCTAATGGACAATTATAGATTGCAGAAGAGGGGATGTGTTAGAATTTGTTTGGTCTCCCATTCTATATGAAAACTTGATTTGGGTTTCTTTTCGATTTCAACTCGATTGTTAATCAGAATAGCTCTGCTAGTACCATGTTGCACTGAAAGAATAATTTTTCTAACTGAATTCTTTGTTATTTTCTTATCATAAGGTACACTATAAATATATACAAGAATATGCTTACCAAGATTTCTACCTATTCTAGGAAATAAATATATACAAGGGAATAAATATATTCCCTAATTATGAATCCCTACAATTATTATGGATCCCTATGATCTTGATTTACTATAATCATGCTATTACTCCTACTATCACGACCCAAGACTAGAGTCTAGATGTGACACGATAAATGAAGAACTCGAAAGGACCCCAAACAAACCTCTTAACATATCATTACAAATCATTGGTCATGGAAGCGATTAAACAATATAATAAGAGTAGAAGTTAGGGAAAAAGGGCTAAAGGAATACTTTCTTAACATAAACATCAAAACAAGGGAGTCAAGGCACAATTTATAACATGTCTAATAACACCTCTACTAAATAAATAAAAGTGGGGGTCAACACAAGCAACTGGTCTCACCCTTATAGTCGATACATACATAAAAGAAAGATTGTCTTAGTACATAAAATGAGATCATAGATATTGTCCCTAGAATGGAGGACTCACCAACTAGCTTGAGAGAATTCGTACTAGCCATGTGGAGGAAGATGCTCAAGTGGGGCTCCGATTCCATATGATGACATCATGTAGGTATAGAGTATGTGTTAGCACGTTTGAATGTACTAAGTATGTAGGATGCAATGCAACAAGAGATAAGCAACATAATCGAAATGCATAATCATAGGGAATGAGTAGCATATAAAAATATGGCATGCATGAAAGTTGCGTGAATTAAATCATGCTTACATATACTATTATACATGTTCAAGAAGAGACCATCATTATAGAGTTCATAGTTTATCAAGGTACAAACCCCTTGATTGGTTGGTAGATCATGTTACCCTACCACCCATGGTGATTGGGGTACAAACCCTTCAACCCGATTATTAAGGTACGAACCCCTTGATTGGTTGGTGGATCATTGCACCCTACCAACCTTGGTGATTGACGTACAAACCCCTCAATCCGATTATCAAGGTACAAACCCCTCAACATGGTTACCCGGGCTCTTAACCCTCGTGAGAAGGGCATGGTCAATTTTCAACACTACATAGGAGAATTCATATACATATATTCCTTTCATCATCATAAAGTCATTCAACTCATAAGACATACATTGGACCTTCAATTCCTCAAGAAACCATAACCAAACATTTGATCAAACACTTGGTGGGTATGTAGAGCTAGTGTAAAACTATGAAATTTAGGGATGAAATCGTGCAAGAAAATCCAATGTAAAACTATCCATTAACACTTGGTAACACCCTCAAGAAATACACTCCAAAACCCTTCATCAAATCCCATAATAGGTCTTAGATTCATAGCTTAAAACATGCTAAAATAGTCACAATTTCATGAAACCCCAATATAGTTCATAGTAAAATTCAAGTAAGTAAGATCCATAAGTAAATCAACTTAATAATATGCATTTTAAGTAAAAAGGAAGCTTAGGCTTCATGGGTAAAGGAAACTATGAATGAAACCTACATACCTTAACTTTAGAGAATTCCTTGGTGAAGATTGAACTGGAGGCATGAAGCTTGAGTGATATCCTCAAGATCTGGAAGAGATTTGGATACTTGATTTTAAGTGAAATAATAGTCTAAGTACTTGAGTGAGTATTCGAAAATGTCTTGAATGATATGAATGTGAAATATGGCTAAGTATAAGTGTTTTCACGCATGGGAAGGCTTAGTCCCAAGACCCAAAAGTCTTGGACTAAACTTAAAAAAGCTGGGAAAAAATAGCACTTGCCTGTGCCTTGGCCACGTCTCGCCAGGGGCGCGGACTCATTCTGGATAAGCAAATTCTGGGAAAATGCAATTATGATTCGTTTTCTCTAAAATCGGGGTTAGACCCATTTCCCACTCAATTTTTCCCCCTCATCAAGAATATGAAGTCAGATTTTTTATATCACACACGGATTTTGAGATATATGGAAATTACAATTTCGGGCACTTCTGAAGCACATTTTCAGACACTATTGGGGTCGTTACCATATCTCCCCTTTGGGAACGTTTGTCCCCAAATATCAAAGAAAGGTATATGAGATACGTAAATAGGACAGTTTCTGCCCACGTAAGGATGCAAAATACACTTAAATATCATTTCAAAAATCTCAGCATAAGTGTAAAACCATCATTAACTTGTCAATTTAAACATGAATGTATCCAACGACATGAGGGCTGAACTTAAGACTTGAAATCAAATAGGGGACTTAGACTTAGTACCTTAGGCTTTAATAAAGTGGAATAGATAAATATACCGCTTTTACATGTCCTCTTAGGTCTCCCATGTAGCACTTTCAACTTGTAGATTCCTCCAAAGGACCTTAACGGAAGCCACATCGTTGTTCCTCAACCTCTTCACTTGTCTATTCGAAATATGAATAGAGACTTCTTCATAAGTCAAGTTGCCTTCAACTACACCCACAACATCCAATGAAACAATAGCATTCAGATCACCTACACATTTCCTCAACATAAACACATGAAACACTGGATGAACCAAATTCATTTCACTAGGTAACTCCAACTCATAAATACCTTGCCAATCCTCCTCATTACCTTATAAGGACCGACATATCTTGGACTCAACTTTCCCTTCTTATAAAAACAAACCATTCCATTCATAGGTGATACCTTCAGATAAACCCAATCACCAACTTTGAATTCCAAATCCCTTCTCACATTGACATATGACTTTTAGCGACTTTGGGCAATCTTCAACCTTTCTCTAATCATCTTAAACTTCTAATGAGCATCCATAACAAAATATGGTCCTAACAAAGCTACCTCTCCAACGTCAAACCACCAAATCAGTGACCTACAACATCTACCATAGAAAGCCTCAAAAGGGGTCATGCCAATGCTAGAATGATAGCTATTGTTATAGGCAAATTCAATCAATGGAAGATGATCATCCCAACTACACTTAAGCTCCAATACACAAGTCCTAAGCATATCCTCAAGTGTTTGGATAGTTCTTTCGGCTTGGCCATCCGTTTGAGAGTGAAAGGTCATAGCAAGTTTAACATTTATACCAAGACCCCTTTGAAAGAACCTCCAAAAATGCAAAGTAAATTAAGCACCATATTCGATATGATGGACAAAGGAACCCCATGCAACCTCCCAAGTCATTAATGTAGAACCTAGCATAATCTTTATCCCCATGTGTGGTCTTAACCGGTAGAAAGTGAGTCAATTTAGTCATCCTATCAACAACAACCCAAATAGAATCAAAACCCTTTCTAGTCTTGGGCAACCCAACCATAAAATCCATATTAATCTTCTCCCACTTTCAAGTAGGAACCCAGTCTTTGGTGCTCAGCTTTGACGTGTTGACTACTATGATAACTAGAAACAAATTTGGCAATATCCCTCTTAACACCTCCCCACCAATACATCCCTCTCAAATCTCTATACAACTTAGTAGAATCAGGGTGAATAGAATAGGAAGAACCATGAGCCTCATCAAGAATCTTTTCTCTCAAGCCATCAACACAAGCCTAGGGACTAGACGTGACAAAGCGAATGAGGAACCCGAAGGGACCCCAAACAAGCCTCTTAACCTATCATTACACATCGTTGGTCACAAAAACAATTAAATAACATAATAAGAGTAAAAGTAAGGGAAAATGGCTAAAGGAGTACTTTCACAACATAAGCATCAAATCAAGGGAGTCAAGTCTCAATACATAACAAGTCCAACAACACCTCTACTACATATATAAGAGTAGGGGCCAAGACAAGCAACCGGGCTCACCCTTATAGTCGATACATACATAAAAGGAAGATAGTCTTAGTACATAGTATGAGTTCATAGATATTGTCCTCAGAATGGAGGACTCACCAACTAGCTTGAGAGAATTTGTACTAGCCACATGCAAGAAGATACTAAAGTGGGGCTCCAGTTCCTATATGGTGACATTATGTAGACAGAGAGTATACATTAGTACATTTGAATGTACTAAGTATGTGGGATGTAATGCAACAAGAGATAAGCAACATAATCAAAATGCATAAGTGTAAGCAATGAGTAGCATATAAGAATATGACATGCATGAAAGATGTTTGAAGTAAATCATACTCACATAGAACATTATACATATGCAAGAAGAGACCATGATTATAGAGTTCGTAGTTTATCAAAGTACAAATCCCTTGACTGGTTGGTGGATCATCTCACCCTTCCGCCCATGGTGATTGAGGTACAAACCCCTCAACCTATAAAGGTACAAATCCCTTGATTGGTTGGTGGATCGCCGCACCCTACCGCACCTGGTGATTGAGGTACAAACTCCTCAACCCAGTTATCAAGGTACAAACCCCTCGACATAGTAACCCCGGCTCTTAACCCCCCGAGTAGGGCATGGTCAATTTCCAATACTATATAGGAGAATATCATATACATATATTCCTTTCATCATCATAAAGTCATTCAACTCATAAAACATGCATTGGACCTTCAATTCCTCAAGAAACCATAACCGGATATTTTATCGAACACTTGACGGGTGTGTAGAGCTGGTGTAAAAACTATGTAATTAGGGATGAAATCATGCAAGAAAATCCAATGTAAAACCATCCATTAATACTTGGTAACATCCTCAAGCAATATACACCAAAACACTTCATCAAAACCCACAATAGGTCTTAGATTCATAATTGAAAACAAGCTAAAATAATCACAATTTCATGCAAACCCAACATAGTTCATAGTCAAATTCATAGTAAGTAAGACCCATAATTAAATCTACTTAAAATCAGGCAATTTTAAGTAAAAGGAAGTTTAGGCTTCATGGGTGAAAGGAACCCATGAATGAAACCCACATACCTTGACTTTAGAGAATTCCTTGGTGAAGATTGAACTGGAGACATGAAGCTTGAGTGATATCCTTAAGATCCGGAAGAGATTTGGACACTTTATTTTGAGTGAAATAATAGTCTAAGTATTTGAATGAGTATTCGGGAATATCTTAAATGATATGAATTTGAAATATGGATAAGTATATAAGTGTTTTCATGCATGCGAAGGCTTAGTCCCAACACCCAAAAGTCTTGGACCAAACTAAAAATAACTGGGAAAAAATAACACTTGTCTGCGTTTTGGTCGAGTCTCGCTAGGGGCGCGAACTCATCCTGGATAAGCAAATTTTGGGAAAATGAAATTATTATTTGTTTGCTCTTAAATTGGGGTTAGACCCATTTTCCACTCAATTTTTTCCCCTCATCAAGAATATGAAGTCAGATTTTTGATATCATGCACGGATTTTGTGATATATAAAAATTACAATTCCGGGCACTTCCGACACACATTTTCGGACACTTTTTGAGGTCGTTACCATATCTCCCCTTTGGGAACATTCATCCCCAAATTTCAAAGAAAGGTGTATGAGAGACGTATACACGACAATTTTAGCCCACATAAGGATGCAATAATGCACTTATATATCATTTCAAAAATCTTAACATAAATATAAAACCATCATGAACTTGTCAATTTAAACATGAATGTATCCAACGACATGAGGGCTGAACTTATGACTTGAAATCACATAGGGGACTTAGACTTAGTTCCTTAGGCTTGAATAAAGTGGAATAGATAAGGATATCACTTTTACATGTCCGCTTCGGCCTCCCATGTAGCACTTTCAACTTGTTGATTCTTCTAAAGGACCTTAACGGAAGCCACATCGTTGTTCCTCAACCTCTTCACTTGTCTATCCGAAATATGAATTGGAACCTCTTCATAAGTCAAGTTCTCTTCAATTCACCCACCACATCAAATGGAACAATAGCATTTGGATCACCCACACATTTCCTCAACATAGACACAGGAAACACTGGATGAAACAAATTTATTTCACTAGGCAACTCCAACTCATAAAATACCTTGTTAATCCTCATCATTAACTTATAAGGACCCACATATCATGGACTCAACTTCCCCTTCTCACCAAAATAAACTATTCCCTTCATAAATGACACCTTCAGATAATTCCAATCACCAACTTTGAATTCAACATCCAACCGGCATAGGAATTTTGGCGACTTTGGCCCATCTTCAACCTTTCTCTAATCATCTTAACCTTATCAAGAACCTTCATAACTAGATCTGGTCCTAACAAAACCACCTCTACCAGTGACCTACAATGTCTACCATAGAGAGCCTCAAAAGGGGCCATACAGATGCTAGAATGATAGTTATTGTTATAGAAAAAGTCCATTAATGGAAGATGATCATCCCAACTACCCTTAAGCTCCAACACACAAGCCTTAAGCATATCCTCAAGTGGTTAGATAGTTCTTTCAGCTTGGCCTTCCGTTTGAGGGTGAAAGGTCATACCAAGTTTAACATTTGTACTAAGACCCCTTTGAAAGGACCTCCAAAAATGTGAAGTAAATTAAGCACCACGATTTGATATGATGGACAAAGGAACTCTATGCAACCTCCCAAGTCATGAATATATAAACTAGCATAATCTTCAGCCCCATATGTGGTCTGAACCGGTAGAAAGTGAGCCAATTTCGTCATCCTATCTGCAACAACCCAAATAGAATCAAAACCTTTTCTAGTCCTAGGCAACCTAACCATAAAATCCATATTAATCTCCTCCAACTTTCAAGTAGGAACCCAGTCTTTGGTGTTTGGCTTTGACTTGTTGACTACTATGATAACCAGAAATAAATTTGGCAATGTCCCTCTTCATACCTCCCCACCAATACACCTCTCTTAAATCTCTATACATCTTAGTAGAATCAAGGTGAATAGAATAGGAAGAACCATGAGCCTCATCAAGAATCTTTTCTCTCAAGCCATCAACACAAGCCTAGGGCCTAAACGTGACAAGCTGAATAGGGAACTGAAGGGACCCCAAACAAGAATCATAACATATCATTACACATTATTAGTCATAGAAGCAATTAAACAACATAATTAGAGTAGAAGGTAAGGCAAAAGGGCAAAAGAAATACTTTCATAACATAAACATCAAAGTAAGGGAGTCAAGGCTCAATACATAACATGTGCTACAACACCTCTACTACATAGATAAGAGTAGGGGCCAAGACAAGAAACCAGGCCAACCCTCATAGTCGATACATACATAAAAGAAACATAGTCTTAGTACATAGTATGAGATCATAGATATTGTCCCCAGAATGGAGGACTCACCAGCTAGCTTGAGAAATTCGTACAAGCCATATGCAGGAAGATACTAAAGTGGGGCTTTAGTTCCTACATGGTGACATCATGTAGGCATAGAGTATAAGTTAGCATGTTTGAAATATACTAAGTATGTAGGATGCAATGCAACAAGAGATAAGCAACATAATCAAAATGTATAAGCATAGGCAATGAGTAGCATAAAGCAATACGACATGCCTGAAAGATGTTTGAAGTAAATCATGCTCACATAGAACATTATACATGTGCAAGAAGATGCCATGATTATAGAGTTCATAGTATATCAAGGCACAAACCCCTTGACTGGTTTGTGGATCGTCTCACCCTACCGCCCATAGTGATTGAGGTACAAACCCCTAAACCTGGTTATAAAGGTACATACCCATTGATTGGTTGGTGGATTGCCATATCCTACCACAACTGGTGATTGAGGTACAAACCCCTCAACCAAGTTATCAAGGTACAAACCCCTCAACATAGTAATCCGGGCTCTTAACCCCCCAAGTAGGGCATGGTCAATTTCCAACACTATATAGGAGAATATCATATACATATATTCCTTTCATCATCATAAAGTCATTCAACTCATAAAACATGCATTGGACCTTCAATTCCTTAAGAAACCATAACCGGATATTTTGTTGAACATTGTATGGATTAGGAAGGGATCTTAGACCCTTTTTCTTTGATTTTGTCCATTTTGGCCTAAATGACCAACCAAATGAAAGAGTTTATCACTTGTTCCAAATGTTTGAGCCTCACAGATACCCTTTTCTTTCTTAATACCTAGCTAGCCTAACCTTATCTAGTGAAATAGCTTGATATTGGTCCTAGTCTACCCTTGAACATTGTGAACCTTGATTGACGCAAAAAGCCTAAGTTGAGGGTGGCTACCAAAAAGTAACCCTGATTTGGGAATTGGATATTGTGTACTTCACCTGAGGCTAAAAGCCCAAGTTGGATGCCCTATGTTGGGGTATAATAGCAAAAATGAGGTGGTGAGTTGGGAATAAAATAAAGGGTAGAAATCTATGTACTAGGTAAGAGAAAAAGAAAAAAAGATACGTTAGTATGAGTTGAAAAAGCAAAACAAGTTTGAAAAAAAGGCACAAGCTGAAAAATGAAAAGAAAATACCCAGAAAGCTTGAAAATAAAGAATAAGGAAGGATAAGTTGAAAATGGATGAGTTGTTAATATGGAAGTATTGAAAACCGTAGTTCAAGGTTGGCCCTTAGCTACTAATCGCCTAAAATGCCTTACCAAAGCCCCACGAGCCTACATTACAAGCCTACAAAGTCCTAAAGTGATACGTTACAAGCCTACAAAGTCTTAAAGTGATTCTAGTCAAATTGATCAAAAGTTCGGGTTGTGAGTATATGGGCAAGCCTACGGTATTGGTTATAATACATGAATCTCATATGTGAGAGTGAGTATACTTGCACAGTCCCATGAGCAACTTTTGAAAGCATTTTAAGTGTTTAAAAGGGATTTATTTTCTATGATGGCATTTGCATTGCCTGGTTAGCATTTGAGTTGATACTCCTTAACTTGTCATAGTTGGATTTTCAAATGTAACAATGTGTTGTGGTTTGCTGATTAGCTATATGATCATGTTTTGAAAAAGTTTTTTTTGGGTACTTGAGCTGAAATTGAGTATGGTATATGCCGGTGGATTGATTGCAATGTATTACTTTATTATCTACCTAGATTGAGTTGCTGCTTGAGGATCGCAACAATTCTAAGTTGAGAGTGTTGATGTTCTATAAAAATACAACACATTTGGTACCTAAAATGTGGGATTTAATGTGTTCCCAATGCGACTTTTTATGATTTTTATGTGTTTTTGTGTTTATTTTTGCAGAAAATACAGGTTGGCTTGATTTTGGAAAAAGTTGCAGATTTTTGTTGATTTTGAGGAACTACGAGCCACAATGCGAGTCATAACCCAAGCTACGAGTCATAGGTGTTGTCTATAGCGATAAAAAGTGTCCAAAAATAAAATTTAATAATTTGATGTTTAGCTATACAAGCTCAAGGTTACGAGTCATAGTCCTCACTACGACTCATAGAAGGGGGCCTCAAAGCAATTAATAATGTTGATTCAAATTGGACCAAGAAATGCAAGAGTGGACTACGAGAAGGCACTACGAGTCATAGACCAGACTACAACTTGTAGAGGAAGATCATAGTAGTGAAGTCCAAAATGTCAAGTGCTGACCACGAAAGCCCGATTATGCTCGTAGGTTACCTTACGAGTTGTAGCTATGAGTCATAGTAGACGCCGACCAGATTTTCTAATTATTTTAAGGATGTTTTTCTGTAAATAGTATAAGTTAGGGTTATAGGAGAAGTTTTTGGAGGGAGTCTTTTCATTATTCATACAACAATGTTCATATCATAGGGTTTTAGAGAGAAATTTTAGGGTTTTACTTTGAGACTCAAATTTGGGGATTTAGATTCAGTTGTGGATTAATTTCATTATTCAAGCTTGTGATTCTAATTTCAAAGACGGAGGCATTATTCTTCATTTTGCTTAGGTAAGAAATCCTCCATATCTTCTAATTTCATTGTTGATTTGTGTGCCCAAGCCATGAGTGGCTAAACCCACAACTTAGGGTTGTGGGAACCATGAGTATCTAGCTTAATAACCCGGATTATTTGCACTTCTTGAGTTGGGTATTTGCATGTATTATCCATTTTCCTTCATTTTGCTTGCTGTTTACTGATGTCCAACATTAAACCCTTCCTAGTGTCATGATCAGAATCAAGGTAGTGATGAATAGGAAAAGGAAATGGGTGATAAAATTTGATTGATGTGTTCTCGTCTAATCAACCAAACCCGACCAAGGAGAGCTTGACTGGGACAGTAGGTAACTGTTAGTTTGGCATACTATGGTAGTCGGCCAAGTGCCATAGTGATATTTAACCTTTTCCTTTGTCTAAGGGTTGGAAGAAATTAAATTACCATCATGCATGCAATGTCCTAATTTAGGTTGTGTTATCCAGGATCTTTGAGTTAGTGAATCATGGGGAACACAGTTTTCTAAGTTGCTCTTCAATTTGATTGTCTTTACGTTTTATTAGTATAGTTTTATTTTACAACCAACTATTGAACCCCCCTCCCCTTTCTTGAGAATAGATTTATTTAATGAATTAGTATGGCAAAGCCCTATATTCCCTTGGGAATCGACCATACCTATGCTTAGGTTTTATATTTGACAACAATCGCTTTATCCTCAAAGTGAGAGGTACTGTTTGAGCGCGATCAATTCCCCATCTTGTAAACTTAGAATAACATTAGCGTCTTAGGTCACCACCATTAATCATGATTATGGACATACTTTCATACTTGGAAACTTATTCATGAAAACAAAGCTTAATCATAGGAATTAGGGTAAAATATGGGTTCATTGAAAAATTGAAGCTAAAATCAATAAATTTGATAAAAGTCATGTAAGGTCAAGGCAATTGAAGTCAATCTAATTCATAAGTGAAAGAACTCATATCAATTTCATAAGCCCTAATCAACATACAATTGAAATTCCATGAAAAACAATTGAAAACCATCCAATCCATGTTAAACTATCATAATTCATATATAGAATAATTTAATCGTGTAATAATCATAATTCAAACATTTAAAGAGGAATCATGAAACCCATAACATCCACGCTTGAATATGGAAGAAAAATGAGATTGGATTTGGGCTCCATGGATGGATTTAGTCCATAAAGCCCTACTTACGTAATTGAAGAAGACATAGAAGAATTGAAAGAATTAACCTTGGTCTTCCTTGGAAATCTTGGAACCTTTAAGCTTCAATGGTGAATCTCCTTGATAGAAAATACTTAATGTTTTTAAGAGAAATGTAGGAGTGAATGAGTTAGAGAATTTTATTAGAGTTGAGGCGATAGAGGTAGTTGTTGGGATCAAAATGACTTAGTTTAGGGGTTAAATGGGTAGAAAATAACCAAAAAGTCCTTCATTAATTATCTATCGGGGCTATCCACAAGCTCAATCTATGAGTCATAGATTGAAGTACGACTCATAACTATGGTTTCGTCCTTCTTACAATTTCACCTTTAACAATAGTCTTTGATCCTCCCTTAACAAAATACTTTTATGAATTTTCGTTTATCTTATAGGTCGTAAAGACCACTCATGGATCCTTCTATACTTAGCAAAATTTCCAAACTTCAGGTCCTATTTAGGACCACATATATGAGTCGTCCTTACAAGTACAAGCCATAAAAGACCTTCATGGTTTTGACTTCTAGTTTTTAGAATCCTTGCAAGGCCCTCACCCTAACCACGAGGCCTATCTACACTCGTGGTTCAGACCGTTAGTCGTAGATGGGCTCATACAACCTTTTAGTCTGAAATTTCCTGCAACCTTTCAATTTCTATCTTTTCAATATACATGGTGTTACACTACATACCCTAGACTTAATTTGCACTTTTTACCAAACCACATTACACCATGGTTGAAACCTTCACATATAACCAATCCCTTACTTGGAACTCAAGCTCTTTCCTCCAAATATTCTAATAAAACTTTTGGCAACTTTGAGCACTTTTAAACATTTCTCTTATCAGTTTACCTTTTCCATAGCATCTAGTACCAAATCATGGCCATCTCACTTATTTCTAACCAACCCACTGAAGATCTACATCTCCTCCCATATAAAACCTTAAATGATGCCATCTCAATGCTATATGATAATTGATGTTGTAGGCAAACTCAATAAACGCTAGATAATTATCCCAATTACCCTTAAAACTCTAACACACAAGCCCTTAACATGTCTACTGGGGTCTAAATTGTCCTTTTGGCCTATCCACTGCTTTGAGGATGGAAAATGGTACTCAACTTCACCTTGGTGCCAAGTCTATTCTGAAATGACCTCCAAAAGAAGTGAATTGGGTACCACAATCCAATATGATAAATAATGGAATACCACACAACCTCACTAACTCCCAAATATACAACTTAACTTATTCCTCGGCTCTGAAAGTAGTCTTGACCTGTAGAAAATGAGCAAACTTAGTCATTCAGTCCATAATCACTAAATGGAGACATACTGCTTTCGGCTACGGAGAAAGCCTATTAGAAAGTTCATATTAACATCTTTCCACTTCCATGTAAGGATTTCTATATCTTAAGCCAGGCCACCAGGCCTTAACTTTGACTTTTTGACAATTGGGCCATAAGGCCACAAACCTTGCAAAGTCTTTCTTCATACTACCCCACTAATATACCTCTTTCAAGTCTCTATACATTTTGGTGGATCCAGGATACATGAAAAATGGAGAGTTATGTGCTTCTCTGATAATCACTTTCCTTATGTCATTAACAGTTGGAACATATAATTGGCCTTGGTAGTGAATCACACCATCTCACCATGGGAGAATACCTCTATCTTCTTTTCAGAAAAAAATTTCTTCAACTCAACCTATGATGGTTCTAAGTCCTATATTTCCTTCATATCAACTGCCATAGATGATTTGGCCCTATTCAACACATGGATACCACCCTTCTTGAAGTCACTCAATCTAGCCCCCAAATGTGCCAAATAGTGCACATCCTTCACTAACTCCCTATTGGCCTCATCCATATGAACCATATTATCCATAGACATCCTACTGAGAGCATAATCCACAATATTTCCCTTGCCTGGGTGATTGATATGCTGTCAAAATACAATACTTTTGATGATTAAAACTTAGAATTTTGTGTGTTCTCAATGTGATGTTAGTAGATTTGATGTTTTTTTATGTTTTTTTTGTAGGATTACAGGGTTGACACAATTTTTGGGCTAAGTGTGCAGAATTTGGTAAAGCAGAGGTTCCACAAGACCCTTTACGGGCCACAGTTAATTCTATGGGATGTAAAGATAGTTTCGTAGACAATTCCTATAAGGATTAATTTCTGAAGTTAAGTCTACGAGCATGCAAATGAGTCGTAGAAGACTTTACGAGTGGTAGACTTAGTGTCATGCCCTGAGGATTAGAAAGTGGGGAGTTGCTGAAAAATCATCAGGTGAAACCTCCTACAAGCGGTAGAACTTTATATGGTTCATAGAAATTTTTCATAAAAGTTAGCCCCAGATTTGAAGAAGCAATCCATAAGAGCTCAACTACTGTCAGTAAAATGTTATACGACCCGTAGAAGCGGTCGTAGAGTATGCCGACCTAGTTATCCTATTCCATTTGATTTTGTATTTTAAACATTATAAATAGGTTTCTTAGGTTATTGTTCACAGAGAATAGTAGAGGGACATGATATAACATTACAGATCTTGAGAAACACTTGTAAAACATTATTCATCTTTTGATTTCAATCTTGTGATTCTTGTTGAAGTGTTTGCGTTTCTTGTGCTTAATTCTCTTGTATAAGTTCTCAATTATATTATTCAAATTCATAAGTCTTGCATTTATACTAATCATAAGTAGCTAAATCCACAACCAAAGTTATGAGAACCATGAAGAACTAACAAGGTAAAATCAGGTAATTCATAATTTTTGGTAAGTATGCATGCATGTATTAATTAATTCTCTTTGTATTGAATGCTTTCAAATGATGGCCAATGATAGAACTCACCTAGTGTTACTACTTGGATTAAGGTAGTAATAAATAGTAAAAAAGATTAATTAACAAATTCGATTGATGTTTCTCATCTGATCAATCGATCTGGACCAAGGAGACGTTGTACTGGAACCATAGGTAAGCATTAGTAATGTCACACTGTGAGGATGGACCAAATCATATAATGAAATTTGCCTCTCGCCTAGGCCAAAGGGTTTGGTGAACTTAACGTACGGCTCTGTATTCTATATATTAGAAATCGCTTATCTGGTAATACTGAGTTAGGGAATCAGAGGGAACACATTATCCTAGTTACTATTCATAATGGTTTAACATTTGTCTTAGTTTAGGATTACTTTTTATAGTTGTCACAACCCCCTCCCCCTTCCCCCCCCCTCCCCCACATTTGGGGATATAAGTTGGTTAATTATCCCAAGTTGTATTGAATACTTCAAAATCTACCATATTCCCCATGGGATTCGACCCTAACCTTGGTTAGGTTATATATCTTGACAATGACCACTTTAGCCTCAAAAAGGAGGTGTAGCTTGGGCAACATCAGGGATATGGCACACTCATGTCATAATCCTTCAGAAGTTCAAGCCAGCTTTGTTGCCTCAGGTTTAGGTCCCTTTGGCTGAACGCATATTGCAAACTTTTGTGGTCGATGAATATATCAACATGAACCTTATAGAGATAATGATGCCAAATACTCAAAGTAAATACCACAACCACAAACTCAAGATCATGGGTTTGATAATTCCATTCATACACTTTTAGTTGCCTCAAA
This sequence comes from Solanum ossicruentum, assembly GCA_025774065.1. Classification (NCBI taxonomy): domain Eukaryota; kingdom Viridiplantae; phylum Streptophyta; class Magnoliopsida; order Solanales; family Solanaceae; genus Solanum; species Solanum ossicruentum. Next base: position 25,918 of record JAOTQR010000005.1, on the reverse strand, counting down.
GCATATGTTAAGACCTTTCCATTTTGCATTAGAACAAAGCAGAAATCAACACGGAAAGCTTCAAAATATAACATAAATCCATATAAACCTTCTTGTAGTGTCAAAATATGAGTCAATGTAAGAAAATGCTTCAATGTCTGAGAACTCTTCTAACATTCATCCAACCATTGAAATTTTATCTTCTTTTTGGGTCAACTTGGTCAAAGGTGTAGCAATGGATGAAAACCCCTTCACAAACCTTTAGTAATACCCAACAAAACCCATAAAACTCCTAATATCTAAAGGAGACAATAATCTATGTCAATTTTTTATCGTTTTAGTATTTTTGGGTCAACCTTAATACCACCACCAAACGATGAATGACTATGAAAGGCCAGATCCTTCAACCAAAACTCACACATACTGAATTTTGCAAACAACTATTTTTCCTTAAAAGTTTGATGCACAACCCTCAAATGGTCCATATGCTCTTCCTCACTAAAGTAGTAAATTAGAATATCATCTATCAAGACACTCACAAAAGCATCAAGATATGGTTTGAATAGCCAATTCATAAAGTCCATAAACACCGGCGGAGCATTGGTTAAACCAAATAACATCACAAAAAATTCGAAGTGTCCGTACCTTGTCAAGAATGTTTTCTTTGGAATATCACACTCCCTCACACTCAATTGATGATAGCCAGAATAGAGATCAATTGTGGAAAAATGAGTAGCACCCTACACCTGATCAAACAAATCATCTATTCTCATAGCAGATAGTTATTCTTTGTAATCACCTTGTTCAATTGCCGGTAATCAATACCCATCAAATGTAACACATCCTTCTTCCACACAAATAACACTAGAGCACCCTATGGTGAAATGCCAGACTAATAACACCTTTTTCTAGCAAGTCATTCAACTGATCCATTAACTTTTTAAATTCAACTGGGGCTATTAGGTAAGGAGGAATGGAGATAACTTGGGTATCGGCAAGAAAATCTATGTCAAAGTCTAGTTTCCTTTTAGGAGGAATACTGAGCAAATATTTAGGAAAGACTTCTAAAACCTCATTCACAATAGAAACTAACTCAAGAGTAGGATACATGGAATCGACATCCCTAACCCTTACTACATGGTAGATACACCCTTTGGAAATTAGTTTTTGTGCTTTAAGATAAGAGATGAATCGACCTTTGAACATTAGTCACTACCTACCCATTCAAGAATAAGCTCGTTTAAGAATTGGAATTTGATCTTACTAAGAGGGTTGGGTCTCTATAAAATGTATTTTTGTCCTACAATCTATAGAGGCATATGAATCTTATAATCAATTTATCCCAAGAATAATATCAGAATCAATCATCTCAACCTCAAAAAGATTACAAGGAATAACTTTATGCAACACTGAAATAAGATAACTATGATAGACTCTTGGGGCCACTACTAACTCACCCATGGAAGTATGATAGAGAAAGTTTCCATTAAGATTTTAGGGCTCATATCAAACTTAGTAGATAAAAAGTAGTGACAAAAGACAAATTGGCACCCAAATCAAACAATATCTTACCTTTGGGTACATTCATCCCTGAATGTATTTAAACATAGGCTCTAAGGAGTTAAACATCAGCTAATAACCCAACATGCATGCAAAAATGCAATCTAAACATCTTTTTATGAAATTTTCAAAATACATATTCAAAATATGTCTCAAAACAATCCATAAACATAAAAATGAGTGTGTGTGTTTCATGAAAAAACTAAAATGCAAGGAACTGGAGGTTTTAGTCAAGAATAACTTAATACCTTAGGATTGAGTAGGATGGAATAGGTACAAATAATGCTTTATCATGTCTGCTTCTGCTTCCCGTGTGGAACCTTTGATATGCTGTCAAAATACAACATATGTGATGCCTAAAAACAAAGGATTTTGTGAGTTCTTAATGTGAATTTTTATGGTGTTTTTGTTGTATTTTTAGAAAAGTTAGGTTGGCATAATTTTGGAGAAAAAATATAGATTTTGCTGAAGCATAGGACATACGAGTTCACCTACGAGTCGTAGGGTCCTATCGTAGCAAGAAACAGAGACCAAAAGATCAGAAATCTGCTAAGTGGAGGTCAACCCTATGAGGTCACCCTACGATTCGTAGGTCTTACTACGACTCGTATAGGTGTACTCGTAGAAGGATTCAGAGAGTAAAAACTTTGGATCAACAACTGAAGGCCTAGACTACGAGAGGATCATACGAGTCATAGACCTAGACATGAAACCTAGGGTTCGTATGCTTTGAAAGTTTTTTCTTTGAATCAAGCTTGTTCAAAATCCTTGAGTGGGCGGTTGTAAATGTGAAAATTATTGGTCCATAGAATGTAGTGTTTAATTGTTGCCCAACCATTGTGAGGATTGTCTTTGGAATTAGAATTTAGGAGGTACAGGTGTGTTTTATATGCCATAGCATGTTGGACTTGATTGAAAGTGTTTGAATTACTCTTGCATTTCAATGGAATATTTTGTTGATGAACGTGTGAGTTTGATATGAAATTGCCCTTGGTTTGGACCGACGTAATCAGGAACTGACTTCGATTCTTAGGGATAATGGTTGCTTTAACTTTTTGTTGTCATTTTTGGGACTATGTATTTCTCAAATGTATGGTATTTGTTTTTTAATTGCCAACTCCCAAGTTTGTTTGTCTTATTTGAGCTTTTTGTGGCAAATTGTTAGACATTACTGGTGTCTTCTGTTTTTAGCTATGAGGCCCTCCTACGACTCGTACACTCCCCTACGAGTAGTAGTGAACCCTCATAGCAAGCATCAGTCACCTATGGGTTCTTCATGTTTCTCATACGAGACCCACATACGTCTTGTAATACCCGTTATGACTCGTAGTGAGGGTCTCGTAATCTTGACTGACTTCTTAAAATTGTCTCTAGAAATAGGTACGAGGCTAGAAGATGACTCGTAGGCTCCGCTAGGAGTCATAACTGCCCCTCGTATCTAAGTTCAGACTGCATTTTTATAAGAAAGTTTGATACTACAAGGCCAGTATACGACTCGTGGGACACCCTATGAGTTGTGACTTCACTTGTATCTGTAAACCTGCAATTGCATCAGAGATTTTTCTTCTGTTTTGTTTTGTTTATATGTTTAAGTGGTTATGTTTCTTCTTCTTTTCTTTTGTCAAAAATCTTGAAGCTCACATGTTGTTATATGGTTGGTTTGCATATATAATGCCTCCAAAAGACAAATGAGCAATCCAATCATTCCAGTGGAGATTGGTGGATGAATCTTCTGAGGCTGAGAGATCCGATGGGTCTCTAGAAGTTCACAGGGTCAGAATAGACCCCTAGGCTAATATACCTTAGACCCGGGCATGCAAGCTCAACAACCGATGGAAGTCAACAGCTCCTCCCAGTCTAAAGAGAAGGAACAGGAGCGTAATGGAGATAGGTCTGAGAGCAGCCCGCCACAGATGACCCCCACACACTCAGGGTCAGAGTCGGAATCTTAAAGCACCTCCTAGACCCAGCAGCAAGATGTCCAGTCACAGCCCCCAACTGACCGCAGATGGTGAGTCCCACGGATGAATAGGGGTTAGAGCCCAAGGGACAGGGCAAGTTAGTGTGGCAATTGACTCAGAGTTAGATAAGGTGCCTGAATAAGTTGAGGAGATAGACAGACAAGGACTGCGATGGACCACACAGCAGTTGGGAAAGTATACCCCTTACATAGTCCATGAGTTTTATGCGGCATATCTTGTTACACTTCGCCGAGGGTTACCAAAGAACAAGAAGTCGACTGAGTAGCTACGGTTATGGGTGGTGCCAGTCCAGGGTAAGAGAGTTTCTATTTCAGAGGATACTATTCGACGGATCTAGTTTGGGCCCACTTATAAAGTACCTCAATCTACCGCAGAGTATGATGGACGAATGGACAAGATAAGGAGAGCGATGATTGGGAAGGACATTGGGGCCACGAAGCTTCTATAGTGGATTGTCAGCCAGATTTGTGAGGAGGGTTTCGAGTTGATGTGGGTCATAAACCACGTAGATATGATAGTAAAAGCCCGTCTCTCCTTCCGGGCCAAGTTTTGGTGGTCCATTATCCATTGGCTTATCAGGCCTACTTTCATAGATAATGTGATTACCTTGGAGAGGGTTGTGTTATTAGCCAGAATTCTAGCTGGTTATGACATAGACTAGGCCTGGATCATCTTGGATAGATCCACGAGTCAACCATCTGGATGAATACCTCATTACCATTTCCTATTTTGACTCATCATTTGTGCAGTGCAGCGGGTGTTCCTATCGACCCCCACCAGGACCAGCACATAGAGGCCACATCCACCATGGATCCCAGCCTGATTAAGGCTGGCGAGAACCCGGTGGCCTTACGACGAGCAGCTCCTTGAGCCATTCTAGAGCCATTCCCAGTAGAGCCTCAGACTCAGGGTTCACCTCCAAGTGCTACAAGCACTACTTCAGCTGCTGTAAAGCCCTCGCCATCTATTGAGATCGAGTCCACACCATCCTCTAGTACGCCAGCACAAGTAGTATCTATATGACAGTTTGACTCTATTATCTCTACAGTTACTTTTCAGGCACTATACGTAGGGTGGCTATGGCAGAGTCCAGGCTTCAGGCTTTAGCAGCATAGGTTAGACCTCGGGTCAGCCAGACCGTGACGGACTCGGAGGAGAGGATGAAGGAATTCGCACATGCATTGGTAGATAAGAGAGTTAGAGCAGTGGATGCCCGAGTAGATGATCCAGAGATGAGCTAGAAGAGGCCTCGACCTGATGACCCAGCAGACCCGGTGGAGGAGCCGATACCAGAGGAGGTGGGGTAGGAGTCGATCCTGTTGGCAGCCATACAAAGAGATAGGGAGACGCAACATTCACATAGAGAGGGTAGTTCACGTACAGCTGCAACCCAGATTGTTGAGGGATGGTGACCCAAGACTCTATGACCAGCCAAATACCGGTGTTTGATGCACCATGATGTTTGACTTCTTTTTCCCCTGTGCTTATTTTGTCATTATGGATACTGTGTTCTATTGTTAGACAATCTTTTTATTATGTTGGTTTTTGGATTTTCTTAAATATTTTATGTTGGATGTTATTTTTACTTATATTTTAGATGTTAGTTTTTGGTTTTTAATGTATGTATATATACATATATATACACACACATACACATACAAATATATGTATATGTGTGTGTGTGTGTGTGTGTGTTATCGTGTTTGGTTTTCATTCTTGTCCTTACTTTGAGGTCAGAGTATTCTATTTTGGTGGGGTGTGGGAAGTTATGGATTAAGGGGAAGTCTGAGTAGCCTCGAGTCCATAATTTCCCTTATTTTTCATCACAAGGTTGTCTTGCCATAATATTTTTTCCTGTGGATGTTTAATTTTTGTTGAACTAGCATGTTTAGGTAGTGTAAATAATGTGTAATTTCATAGTAGTGTCATCTGTTGGCATATACATAGGCTTTAAATGCTTTTTGAATGATTTGAAAAATTGGGTACCCTCAAAATTTTTGAGGTTGTAATTATTGATGCATTGATGCATTTTGAGTATCTAGCAAGGTTTGTGCTGATAGTGTGAAGGTAAGCTGAGGCTTGAAGCATGAATTGTTAGTCTATGCTTGATTATGGGTGCAGTGCCATATGTTTTTTAGCTTATTTTACTGCATTCATGGACTCAGAACTTGCCTTGTTACTCTAAAATTAGTTTGGTGAGGTGGTTGATTTGGAAAAGATCCTACGCCTTTGTTTTTTGAGTGAACCCACTTTTAGCCTAAATGACCTACCAAATGAGTAAGTGAATACCTTGTTCCAAATTTTTGAACTTCTCATGTATTCATACTTTCTTGACACCTTACTAGCTTAGCCTTGTTTGATATTGGCCCTGGTCTATCCTTGAACATATGAACCTTAATTGAGGCTAAAATCCTAAGTTGAGGGTAGCTATAAATTGTGGCCCTGGTTTGAAGAATAGATATGTGTACTTCACCTCAGGCTAAAAGCCTAAGTTGAGAGTGGCCCTTATTGTTGTAAAGTAATAACAATGAGGTGGTCAGTTGGGAAATAAAGAAAGAAATGAAAAATCATGAGCCGAGTGAAGAAAAAGAAAATAAAAGTGCCTTGAGTTGAGAAGAGAAAGAAAGCACTCGAGAAAAGTTTGAAACAGGAGAATACATGTGGATTTAATGAAAAGGGTTGGGTTATGAAAGCAAATGTGTTGGTAAACATGGTTCAAGGATAGCTTTTAGTCACTACTTGCCTAAAGTGCCATACCAAAGCTCCCTGAACCTATGTCACAAGCCCTTCAGTCCTAAAGTGGTCCAAATACACTTTGTCACTAGGCCAGAAGATGAGTATATAAGCAAGCCTATAGTGTTGGTCATTGTGCATGAATTGTGAAAGTGAGAATGCTTCCTTAGTCCCAGAATTCTAAATGCTTCTTGATGGAGTAAGAGGGACTTCTTTCCTATGAGGGCATTTGCATTACTTGATTAGCATATGACTACACCAGTGATTGTGGATGATTGATACTCCTCAGCTTATCATAGTTGGGTTGCCAGATTCATCATCATGTTTCTGTTGTGCTTAGTAGCTTTACAATCTAGTTTTGAAAATGATAGTTGGGTACTTAGATTAGAGTGAAAGATGTATATGCCATTGGTATAGTTGCTATATATTTCTCATTGTCTGAGTAGATTGAGTTGTCGCTTGAGGAAAAGCAATAATTCTAAGTTGAGGGTGTTAATGTGTTGTCAAAGTACAACACATTTGATGCCTAAAACAAGGGATTTTGTGAGTTCTTCATGCGACTTCTTATGGTTTTTATGTGTTTTGTGTTGTTCTTGCAGAAAAGCTAGGTTGGCAAGATTTTGGAGAAAATAGCAGATTTTGCTGAAGCATAGGACATACGAGTTCACCTACGAATTGTAGCCCAAGCTGCAAGTTATAGGGTGCTATAGTAGCAGAAAACAGAGACCGAAAGATCAGAAATATGCTAAGTGGAGGTCAACACTACGAGGCCACCCTATGAGTCATAGGTACCACTATGACTCGTAGAGGTGTACTCGTAGTAGGAATCAGAGAGCCAAAACTTTGGATCAATAATTGAAAGCATAGAGTACAAGAGGAGCATACAAGTCATAGACCAAGATGCCATGAACTTGATACAAGACCCCAGTTACGACTCATAGGTCACCCTATAAGTCATACTTGTGAGGCGTACCAGCTGCTAGCTATCTTCTTGGTGTAATTTTTAGGGTTATTTTGTAAATACTATAAATACTTTAAGTTAGGATTTTATTAGGAGATTCGAAATTCAGAAGAAAATATCATCTTTGAATATACTCTCAAGGAAACTTTTAGAGTTTTAGCTTAGTTTATCATTTTCTCTTGGAAAACCCAATTTTGGGGATTGCAAATCTTGCTTTGTGCTTATTATCAATCTATCAAGCTTGTGGTTTGCAACTTTTGGTGTCTTCAATATTCATTTCTTTGGGTATAATCCTCAATCATGTCTTATATTTGCATTTTTGTTGGTTTTCCCTTAGCCATGAGTAGCTAAGCACCCACAACTTGGGGTTGTGGGAACCATGGGTATTTGACTTGAGATGACCTACGTTAGTGTATTTATATGATTGGGGTTTAGCATGTATTGTCTATTTCTCTTTGTTATGATTGTTTTTTGGTGGTGGCCTGCACCAAACCCCGTCTTCTATCACGATCGCAACCAAGGTTGTGACGAATAGGAAAAGAGAAATGGATGACAGGATTCGATTGTTGTGTTCTCGTCTAATCAACCAAACCTGACCAAGGGGAGGTTGACTAGGATAATAGGTAACGGTTAGTTGGCACGTCAAGGTTTTCGACCAAGCTCCATTGTGAAATTTGACCTTCACCTTCATAAGAGGGCTGGAAGAACCTAAGTTACCATTATGCATACGAATCTCTAATTGTAGTTATGTTATCTAGGTTAATTAAGTCAACAAACCATGGGAACACAATTGCCAAGTTGTCCCTAAAACTGAGTATTTTCTCGCATCATAGTATAGTGTTTATTTTACTTTGTTCTTGAATTACAACCCCCCCCCCTTTTAGAGATGTTAGTTATAGATACTTGAAATGATTGATAGTGAATTCTCGTAGTCAAGCCATATATTCCCTGTGGATTCAAACCTAACCTTTGGTTAGGTTAATTGTTGACAGTGACCGCTTTCATTTTGGAGCATGAACATCATCAACCCTCAACTTGATGATTCCCCCAAAGAACTTGACATATATAACTTTCTTGTTCCTTAGCTTTTTCACTTACCGGTCTAAGATTTCAACCAGTACTCCTTCATAACTTAAGTTCTCTTCAATGTTCACATCTTCCAAAAGAACTATGCACTTTGTATCCTATGAACTTCCTCAACATTAACACATGAAAAACCAGATGAATTAAATTCATTTTCGTAGGTAACTCGAGCTCATATGCTACCTTGCCAACTCTTTTCACCACCTTATAGTGCCCTACATACCCAGGGCTTAACTTTTTCTTTTTGTTAAACCGAATCGCACCCTTCATAGGAGACACCTTCAAATTGACCAACACCAATTTGGAACTCAAGATATCTCCTCCTCACATCAGAGTAGGACTTTTGTCGAATTAAGCCATTTGAAATTTTTTCCTTATAAACCTCACCTTCTCCATTGCATCCATGACTAAATCCGGTCCTAGAAGCCATCTCACAAACTTCAAACCACCCAATTGGTAATCTCCACCTTCTACCATACAATGCCTCAAATGGTGCCATCTAAATACTCACATGGAAATTATTATTGTAGGAAAATTCGATGAGAGGCAATTACTCATACCAACTCCCCTTGAACTCTAACACACAAGCTCTCAACATGTTTTCCAATGTTTGAATAGTCCTCTCGACTTGCCCGCCGGTTTGGAGATGGAAAGCGATACTCAATTTCACCTTAGTGCCAAGTCCCTTTTGAAAGGACTTCCAAAAATGAGAGGTAAATTGGACTCTATGATCTGATATAATGGATAATATAATCCCATACAACCTCACTAGTTCTCAGATATCCAAATGAGCATAGTCTTAGGCATTAAATATCATTCTAACTGGTAAGAAGTGAGCCGACTTTGTCATCTGATACACTACCACCCATATAGAATCGAAGTACTTCTTAGTCCTAGGAAAACCCACTACAAAGTCCATATTGACTTCTCCTACTTTCTAGTAGGAATATCAATATCTTAGGCTATGACACTCAGCCTTTGATATTCAACTTTGACTTCTTGGCTACTAGCACACTCGGACATAAATTTGGTAATGCCTCTCTTCATTCCATTCCACGAATAGATCTCCTCCAGTCTCTATACATTTTCGTATAAGGGATGAATTGAATAACAAGAGTTGTGAGCTTCTTGCAATATAAACTTCTTTAACTCACCATTATTTGACATACACAATTTCCCTTTATATTAGAATACACCCATCTCCCTGTTACGAGAAAACTTCTATTTTTCTTTCTTTTACTAAGGCTTTCAATTCAACTAAGGTGGGATTGAGGTCTTCTTAAACTTAGAATCCTCAATCAAAGAAGATTCGGACCCATGTAGCACCAACACACTACTACTTCTGAACATATTCAACTTTACTCTCCACCTGGCCAACCTATGGACTTCCTTGGTCAATGATCCCTTTTCCATTATCTTCAATGTGAGGCACACTACCCCTGGAGATTCTATTAAGGGCATCATCTACCATGTGGTTTTGCCCAGGTGGTACTTCACACTCATGTCATAGTCTTTGAGAATTTATAACCGCCACTGTTGTCTTAAGTTGAGATCCTTTTGGGTGAACACGTGTTAAAGTCTCTTACGATCGGTGAATACATCTATATGGACTCTATACAAGTAGTGACATGAAAATTTTCAAAGCAAACACTACGACTGCAACTTCAAGGTCATGAGTTAGGTAGTTCTTCTCATGTAACTTTACTTACCTTGAAGCATAGATAATCACCTTACCATGTTGCATCAAACACACACCCCAACCCAATTCTTGAAACATCACAATTGACAATGAACCCATCATTTCTAATGAAGTTAGCCAATCTTTCAAGGAAAATTCTGCTCACAATCATCCGTTCACACAAAAACTTTGTTTTTTTGAGTTATCTTGGTTAATGGGGACGAAATGGAGCAGAAACCTTCCACAAACCTTTTGTAGTACCCAGCTAGGCCCAAGACACTACTAATGTACATAGGAGTCAATGGTCTTGGCCATGTTTTCACCACTTTCATCTTCTTAAGATTAGCTTTGATACCATCACTTGATACGATATGCCCAAGGAAGGCAACCTCACTTTGCCAAAACTCACCCTTGCCAAATTTTGTGAAAAACTGTTACTCCCTCAAGGTTTGTAACATCACCCTCAAGTTTTCCATATTTTCTTCCTCACTCTAGGAGTAGATTGTGATATCATCAATGAATACAACTACGAATTTGTCAAGGTAGGCTTAAACACGCTATTCATAAGGTCCATAAATATACCTCGTTTATTAGTGAGACCAAAAGACATCACTACAAATCAAAGAAACCATACCTAATTTGGAAATCCATCTTAGGAATATCACTCTCTCACCCTTAGATAGTAGTACCCATATCTCAAGTCAACCTTGGAGAAATGTGTTGCCCCTTGCTATTAACAAGTCATCTATTCTTGGTAGTGGATATTTGTTCTTAATAATGACAATGTTGAGTTTTCGATAGCCAAAGCACATGCAGAGTTGATAGTCAAGCACTTTCTCTGCATGCTGTAACAACTCCATCAACATCCCTCTCATGAGGCACTGGAGAAGATGCTAGGGTATTTAAAGTACATGAAGGACTTGGTTATAAAGAAGCACACTGTCGGGAGCTCTCCCAAGAGCTTCAACATTGTAGTGCTATTGCTATGAGGTCCTTGGTTCAAAAGCAAGAAGATCCCGGTGCTTTCACCATACCCTACACCATTGGAAATGTAGAGTTTGCAAGGGCACTGTGTGATCTAGGTGCCAACATTAATCTAATTCCCCTTGAGAGCTTCAAGAAGCTAGGATTGGAAGCCACTACTCCGATGAGTATGCGGTTATTGATGGTTGATCGCAGGGTGAAGAAGCCTGTGGGGATACTATATGATGTGTTGGTCAAAGTTGAGAAGTTCATACTCCCTGTAAACTTTGTGATCCTAGATTGTGAAGTTGACTTCGACGTCCTAATCATCTCGGGAAGATGGTTCCTGGCCACTGGACGAGCACTAGTAGATATGGAACTTGATTCAGGTTGAATGATGAAGAGGTTTTCTTCAACATCTGTTAGTCTATGAAGAGTCCAAATGATTTGAAGAATGAAGTTTGGTCAATTGGTGAAGTCTAAGTAACTAATTTGTCCAAGTAGTGATGCAATAATAAATTTGGCACTACTTGGGAGGAAACCTAAGGTCTTTGATGTAATAGTTAGTGATAGTTTTATTTTCAACTTTTGGACTCATAGGTAGTTTATTTTCTTGTATTTTGGTTGTAATCTTGGACACTGGTTGGTTGAATATAGGGTAACCATGTTTTATATGAAGAATATGCAGGTACATGGCTAAGTCGGCCATTCTTGGCTGAGAAGGGCATCAGGAAGTGCCTCTACCACTGGTTCTATAGGCCAAACAACATTTTACTACCCATATACCATCTCTTACAGATTTCCAGTAAGCAAAAAGTGATGCACTCTAGTTCACGAGACAACTTTATGGTCCATAGATAAAACTACGAATAATGAATGGGGTACCTGGACCCCAAATAAGTTTTCTAAAATTTTTCTAAGTGTTGAGGTTTCTATGACCAACTCTATGAGTTGTACACCACTTTACGACTCACAGACTAGTCTGTGAAACCCAGTCCTAAAAATAAGGTTTAGATGTTCTATAAAACCACTGTTTACGAGCCATAAAACACTCTACGGGCCTTAATCAAGGTTTCGTAGAGTCCAGGCCCATCAGATTTCAGCTAACCCGATCAAAGTATAAATAATGGGTTCAAATTATTTTGACCCCATTTCAACCCTAAATTACAAAAACTTCCCAGTCATACCCCACCCCTAAGAATTTGTTACCACCACGGTTGATCGATCAACTCCCCCATTTTTCGGCAAGATTTTTCGGTGACCTAGGATTTTATTGTCTCTTCACCTTCTTCATCTTCTACAATCTAGTCACACAACTTGGTAAGCTTTTAGTCAATCAAATACCTTTAATTTATCTATGTTTGTATGGTTAAATTGGAAATCATGTTGGAATGGTCGTGTTAGACACAGAGCCATATGTGTAATTGACATGTTGATAATTAAATTATGGTTGCCCATGTTTGAATATGTCTAAATCTAGAATTAGGAGTGACTTCCTTGATTATATAATTCAAATAATATGTTTTGGCGCCTATTAAATCACCTACCATTTGTGATAACTTGATTATATGTGTAATTTGGTGGGTGATGATATCGCTGCATAATTTTGTTGTTAAATCATTCATACATGAAAGGAAGGGTTGGCGAAATACACCTAATTATTTTTTATGGGGTATACACGTTAAATAGCATGTTGGGGTATTGGTTATTCTGTGAGAATCATGAGGAATGTGTGCATTTTGCTTTGATGCTATTAGAATAAAGTTAAAAAAGTCGTATGGGGGTTTGTTGTGATAGACTTAGAAACTCAGGTGACTGAGTTTTCTTGTCTACAGTGGCTTTCACGGCTCGTGGAACATTCCACGAGTCGTAATTTTCTCTTGTATAAGATTCAAGAAATTTAAAGTTTCAAAGCACCCACCAGATGAGACCTTCTACGAGTTGTAGACCATTTTACGACTCGTAGAAAGGTCTTGTAGATCCCTGCTTGAAATAATTTCAGAACCTGGAATTCTCTATAACTCAGTCTACAACTTGAAAAGCATTTTACGAGTCGTAGCTGGTCTCATAGACGTTTCTAGTAAGCAAATATTATTGTGGCCATTGTTTTACAAGAGCCTCTATAGCTTATAGTATCCATTACAGCCCATAAAGGTGCTTTCGTAGATCTTCTGCAACTCAGTCTGCATTGTTTTTGTATTTCATTTTTGATTTGTGGGGCTAACAACGGTTCGTAAATGTTCATGTTTTAGGTACTATGGCCTAGAAACCTAAATGTGATGAAATCAAGGCCCTACAGTGGAGGCTTAGAGATGAGTCCCCAGAGCATGTGTAGGCCCCTACCCCAAGTGAATCAGTAGTTGGACACGGAGGCCGCCAGACCTCAGACTAGAGCTGCTGCCAGAGCTAGGCAGACTTAGGCTCTTGTTGTCCACACTCCCCAGTCTGATGAGGAAGGCCACAACAGGAGCGATTCTATTCATATTACTACATCTAGAGAGAATTCTAGCTCTAAGGTAGGATCCGAAGATGGATAGGAGACGGAGTCCTCTACAGTACCTCTATCATCACCATCTCCACCAGATGCTCTTACTAATTGGTGATGCATCAAGGGCGCGCAAAATATTTTGCTGAGGACATGTAGTAGACAAAGAGGGGCAAGCTATTCCACTCTATTAATGAAGAGCCCCCGGTCATCCCAGACAGACTTGAGAGTGTCCCCAGTCTCCAGGACATGATAATCAGATATGGGCTTCAGTGGCTGACCAAATCACTCCGGCGATACTCATTGACCAAGGTAAGGGAGTTTTATGCATCATATGCAGCGATAATTCACAGCACTCTTCATTAAGGGAAGAAGCCCATTTCCCAACCCATACTGATCAGGACGAGAGTGACCGGCCGACAGGTGGATATATCAGAGACCACCATCTGCCGCATGCTATTTAGGCCAGAGTTCCCTTCTCCAAATCCATAGTAGAGTTTGACTACAGAGTGTGACAAATGAGGTTCCAGTTGGTGATAAGAGATATAGAGAGCAAAGCTAGCTTGATGAGATGGGTGGCAAGTTATATTGTTGAGTAAGGTCTAGAACCTGCATGGGTTGCCACACACTCGAAGCCTATTGTCAAGGCTTCGCTCGATTTTCTCTCCAAGTTTTAATGGGAAGTTGTCAGATCATGCATCCAACCAACTCTTACTGATAACATTTTACCATCAAAGCATATTGTTCTAGTTGCCAGCATCTTGGCTGGTTACGAGATTGATTAGGCCCGCCTTATTGCCGAGCAGATTAACGAGACTACCCTGAAGGGGTCCACCTCTATCCCTTTTTGTTACTTGATAAACAGGCTCTGTCTAGATTCGAGGGTAGAGAGTTGGCACCTACTAGACTTGCTAGTTGAGGCCTAGTGTACTTTGGATGCCAGCCTGATCAAGGCTGAGGAGAAGCCAATGGCACTCCGGCGAGCACAGCACCAGCCTACTCCTATGCCAAAGATGTTCACCCTAGCGCCACCGCCTGAGGTTCCATACACCATTATCACCACTGCTGTTGCTACTAAGGATAGGCCCCCACAGCCCGAGGTAGATGAGGAGAGGGGGTCCACTATTTCTATTCCTACACAACAGGCCATGTCATCACAGGCTACTCCAGCGGGCATGGTTTACGTTTCTGCCATATCTATAGATGCCATGGCACAGAGGTTATCTCATGCTGAGTCATAGTTAACTTAGCTTATTTAGTAAATTAGGCCATGGGTTCGCCAGGCGATTTCAGACACTAAGGGTCACATGCAAGTATTCAGGGTCGCTACTATTCAGGACTATTTCTTCATCGTGGACATCCGCATTGATTCCTTCAAGGTGAGGGTATAGCAAATACTGATCATGGCACGGCTAGCAGACTTGATGTTCATCCAGACAAAGATCCAGCAACTCTGGGTCGAGATGAGAGCAACATTGGCAGCATTGGTGACACTACCAAAGACTACATATCCAATGCTAGTGGTAGATCTTTTTGCTCCTGAGGCACCTATCCAATCTTCCCACGGGAGAGACACCGCACAAAGGATGATGATCCAAATGTCATACGCTCACGTGTGGGGCTTATAGAGTAGAAGGAGCTTGAGCTTGTCTTGAGGGAGTTGAGAAAAGAGGAGGAGAGACGACAGGCTTGTGAAATCTTGAGTGATGTTGTCCCCTCCGAACAGTGTGCTACTACTGAGGAGACTACCATGCAGGATGAGGGTGGTCATACTTAGCCACACACTAGCGCTTAGGTACCTAAGTATGATTTTTGACCCCTTATACTTTGTTTTGCTTTGATTGCATGCATTGGATAATGCACATCTTTTTTTATAGGGTATGGATAGTTATGGGCCTCAGTGAAGTCTGACTAGTTTGGATCCATAGCTACCCCAATTTTTATCCTGGGGTTTTCTTGCCTGTGTTCTTATTTCCCATGGATATTTAGTTTTTGTTGAACTGGCACGTTTAGGATGTTTGGGTAGTATTTGTAGCATATAGTACTAATACCTATGGCATATAACATGTTTTTATGTTTTGTATGAAAAATAATACCCACCAAAATTTAATTTTGATTAGTTATTTTAGATAGAAACTATGCATTTTTAGGTATGTTGACAATTTTATTCTGGCAATTAAGGATAAATTGAGATAAAAAGCATGATCTGAGAGACTTTTATTGATAATGTAGTCACTTTCATATGAGTGTGAGCTTTAAATTGGTAAATTCATGTGTTGTGTGCTAATTCATAACTTGCCATGTTACTCTAAGTTAGATTGTAGATTAATTGGATTAGGGAAGGATCTTACGCCATTGTTCTTAAAAGCCCATTTTGCTTAAATGGCCAACCAAAATTGCAGTATATCCCTTCTTCCTAATGTATGAGCCTAGCATGTACCTATTGTTTGCAAACACCTAATTAACCTAGCCTTGTTTGTCGTAAAATCCTGAAACTAGCCCCGGTTCTTCCTTGAACGTTGTGAACTTGACTAAGGCAAAAAGCTAAGTTGAGGGTGGCTACCAAAAGTGGCCTTGGTTTTGAGGATGGATATTATGCACCTCAACTCAGTCTAAAAGCCTAAGTTAAGGGTGGCTGATGTAAGGGTGAAACATGAAATTAAGGGGGATGTTAGTGATACGGAGAAATGGAGAAACATCATGTATTAGGTGCAAGAAAAATAAGTGATGCCTTACTTGTGAGTTAAAAAGAAAAATGAAGTGCAAAATCAAGGTAAAAAGCTGAAAAATGAAAAGAAAGCACCCAAAAAAGCTTAAAATATGAGAAAGGAAGAATGAAATGGAAAATAACAGAGTTGGTAGGGAATGAGTGTAGGAAAACGCTCTGTCAAAGAGGGCCTTTAGCCATTATGTTCTAAAAATACAATACCAAAGCCCCCTAAGCCTATGTACAAGCCTAGAAAGTCCTAAAGTGATCCTAGTCCAAGTAGTTGAAAGACTTAGTCATGAGTATAGGGGCAAGCCTATGTTATTAGGCATGATGCATGACTATCTTTTGTGAGAGTGGACGATTTTGTATAGTCCCAAGGTTATAAATGAAAACATCATTGAGTGTCAGATATGAGACATCTTTCTATGGGGGAACTTACATTGCACTGTTAGCGTTAGACTTATTCAGTGATTGTGGATTGTTGATAGTATTTCACCTATCATAGTTGTATTATCACATGCACTAGTCTGCTTTGGTTTGCTAGATGTCTATCAGATTCGATTTTGAAATGGTCTATGGGTATCTGAATTTAAGATTAATGTGATCTATGTCAGTGTGTTACTGTATTACTTATATAGATTGAGTCCTTTGCTTAAGGACAAGCAACAATTTTAAGTTGGGGGTGTTGATGTGCTAGCAAAATATAACACTTTTAATGCTTAACACTTGTAATTTTGTGTGTTCTTAATGCAATTTTAGTTGATTTATGTGTTTTTGTGTTATATTTGCAGGATTCCAGGGTTGGCCTTGATTTTGGAAGAAAGTACAGAAGTTGTTGATTTTGATACAGTGCAAGATCCTTTATGGGCCATAGTTCACTCTACTGGTCGTGGAGTGGGTTTCGTGGATAATTCCAGTAAGGGGCTGATTTTCTAAAGTTGATTCTACGAACATACAGATGGGTCGTTGATTGATTTACGAGTTGTAGAACATGGTTCGTGCCTTGAGGATTAGAGATTAGGGACTTTCTGAAGATTCATCAGACGAAACCACTTATGGGTCGTACACCACTTTACGGGTCATAGAGAGGTTGTAGACTTGAATTTTTGTTTTCCAGCAACACTGTACGGGACCCCAACTACGGCCCATGGAATGAAATACAACCCGTAAACCTGTTTGTGAGGCGTGCCGACCCAGCTATCCTATTATGTTTAAGACTTGTGTTTTAAATATTATAAATAGATTTTTAGGTTATTTTTTCATCAAGTTTATGCATAGTACACAGAGAAATTGAGAATTAGAGAGGAAAACTAGTGAGATAACATTGGAGAGTTTTGAGAAATACTTGTAATTTTAATTCATATTTAATCTTGTGATCCTCTTTGAAGTTGGATTTGCTTGTTCTTATTTCAATTGTGCAAGTTCTCTGTTATGATATTTCAATCATAAGTCTTGTATCTACACAAATCTTGAATAGCTACATCCACAATTAGGATTACGGCAGCCATGAAGAATTAACAAGGTAAAACTAGATAATTCATAATACTTGGAAAGTGTGCATACATGTATGTATTAATTAACTCACTTTGCTTTGTATGTTTTATAGTGGTGGCCAACTTTAGAACCCACCTAGTGTTACTGACTGTACCAAGGTAGTAATGAATAGGAAAAGAGATTAACTAACAAGATTCAATTAATGTGTTCTCATCTAATCAACCGAACTGGGCCAAGGGGAGGTTGTACTGGGACTAATAAGTAAGGGCTAGTAATGCACACTACGGAAATGGGCCAAGTCACATAGTGATATTTCCCTCTCTCCTAGACCAAAGGGTTTGGTGAACTTAACTTACCATCCTGCATGCTACACACTAGAAAAGAATTAGGTTATCCAGTGATACTAAGTTAGGGAATCATAGGAAACACAATACCCTAGTTTCTCTCCATATTGATTTCACTCATGTGTGTTACTTAGGTTTACTTTTCTATTGATTATTGCGATAAGTTGGTTAATCACTCAAATTGCATTGCTTGAATTATCTTAAGCCTACGTATTCCCTGTGCGTTCAACTCTAACCTTTGCTAGGTTCTATTTCTTGAAAACCACTGTTTTATCCTTAAAAAGGAGGTGTAACTTAGGCAACATCACATGGGTAATCTAAATTGTGATTTGAATATGGATTTTTCTTATGGATTTACTTGAATCTCATAGTGCATTATTGATTTAAGATTCAATCGATTCATGGCATATGCATTCATGAGCATTGAATTTTGTGAAGTGGATTAAGCCAAATTATGTTTATGTATATGATTTTGATAATAGTATGGTTTTCACAAGAATATGATCACATAAATACCTGTGATATGGCTCTTTGAGCATTTTAGGTGTTTACACCATCTTGATATATGTGAATGAGCTATTCATATGCATGATAAGTATGATTTGGCTTTTTAGATTGAGTATGAATGATCATAAAAAATATTTTGCTTTTAAACCCAAGTATGCATTGAAATGATTTGCGCTCAAGTTCACAATGCTCTTTAAGTATGCTCTGATGCTTGTGGTTGACCCCCATGCAAGGATGCATAAGTTTATTTATGGTGTCTCTGATTTAGTTGTGAAGGAATGTTGTACGGCTATGCTTATTTAAGATATTGACATCTCCAGGCTCATGGTATATGCTTAACAGATTGAATGAGAAAAGCTCAAGGAGAAGAGGGTGCATGATTCTCAGAGGACCCATTATGATAGTGGATTCTCCAACTTCAAGGGTGGTGGTTACAGTCGCTTCAAATAGGGCAAAGGTTCTAATGCTTGGGTTGTTAATGCTAGGGTGCCTCCTCCCAAAGCACTAGTTGGTGGTGGGCCATTGTTTCCTCGGTGTGACAAGAGTAGAAAGAATCACATGGGTGCTTGTTAGAGGGAGTTGGGTGCATCCTTTTTGTGTGGTGATAAGAACCACAAGATTGTTGATTGTCCTAAAGTTACTCAGAAGGGTCAACGTTAAGTGGCTCAAGGTGGTCAAGGCCAGCAAAGATCTCCACAAGGTGTTGCCCTAAGAAACAATAAGTTTTATGCTTTGCATGCTTGCCAGGAAGTTGATGAGACTATAATGGAATGACTGGTATATTAAAAGTTTTTCATTTTTATATATATGCTTTGCTTGATCCGGGTGCCAATTTATCTTTTGTGACTCCTCTATTGGCTGTTAAGTTTGGTGTGAGTCCTAAAATCTTTTGGGAGCCTTTTTCATTCTATGATCTCATAGGTGAAACCATTGTTGCTCATAGGGTCTATCAGGGTTGTCCTGTTTTTGTGTTACATAAAGTCCTTCCTTATGATCTTGTGGAACTTGACATATTTGATTTTGATGTTATTCTCATGATGGATTGGTTGCATGCTTCATATGCCTTTATAGATTGTAGAAGCCAAAAAGTCAAGTTTCATTTTTGGGATGAGCCCATTCTTGATGTCACGACCCAAGCCTAGGGCCTAGACATGACAAGATGAATAGGGAACCTGAAGGAACTTTAAACAAGCCTCCTAGCATATCATACACACATCCTTCTTCACAGAAGCAATAAAATACAACAAGAGATAGTAGATAGGGACAAACGCAGCTAAGGGACAATTCTCATATCGTAAACAACAAGAGTCAAGAGACAGTCAAAGCTGAAAGCATAATACAAATATGTCCAACAACACCTCTAAAACTTAGATACTTAGCGGGGGCTAAGACAAGCTATCGGACTGACCCTCCTAGTGAAGATTTACATAAAAGAACGATAGTCTTAGAACATAGCATGAGATCATAAGTATCATCCCCGAAATGGAGGACTCACCAAAGAGCTTGAGTAATGTCATATTAGCCACGTGGAGGAGGAGGATCAAGTGTGTCATGACCCAAGCCTAGGGCCTAGACGTGACCGGTAAATGGGGAACCCGAAGGAACCCCAAAAAAGCCTCATAACATATCATCACTCATCCTTAGTCGCGGAAGCAATATAGTTCATCATAAGAAACATAAACAAGGGGGAAATTGGGACTATGGGAGAGAGACTTATAGTTAAATAACTTGAATATCATAGATGAGTCAAAGATCAAGCAAAATACATATCTTGTCCAACAACACCTCTAACATACAACTTAGGGGGGCCAAGACAAGCAATCGGGCTCACCCTCATAGCATAGGAACATAGATATTGCCCTCAGACATGAGGACTCACCAACTAGCTTGAACGGAAGCCACTAGAAATGAGGAGGAGGAGGATGACCAAATGGAGCTCCAGCCCCTACATGGTAACCTCATGTAGGAATAACGTATGCTTTAGTATGTTTGAATGTATTAGGTATGTAGGTTGCAATACAACAAGAGACAGGCAACATAATCGAAATGCATAAACATAGACAATGCATAGCATAATAATGATATGACATGCATGAATGACGCTTGAGGTAAAATCATGCTTATATAAATCATAATGCATAAGTAGAAGGAGACCGTCATCATAGACCAAGCAACTAGTGCTTAGAATCAAAGGTTTGGCACCCCATTGGAGGGTGATCAAGGTATATACCCCTTAATCGGTAGATGAACAGCACACCCTTTCTCAAGGTGGACAAGGTATCAACCCTTCAATAATGTTAAATGGACATCCCATCCTTCATTTAAATGGCCAAGGTATCAACCCCTTATCGATTAATGGACATCACACCCTCCAATTAGGTGGTCAAGTTATCAACCCCTTACCGGTTAATGGACATCATACCTCCAATTAGGTGGTCAAGGTATCAACCCCTTAATAATGGTTGATGCACATCACACCTCTCCACCAAGGCGGTCATCCTATAATAACATAGATACTTCTCATAAACATAACTCATATACACATTCGTTTCATCATCATAGAGTCATTCAACTCATAAGGGATGCTTTGGACCTTCAATTCCTCAAGAACCCACATCTGGACATTTTACCAAACACTTAGAGGGTGTGTAGGGCTAGTTAAAACCATGCAATTCAAGAGTGAAATTATGCTAGTAAATTCAATGTAAAAGCTTCAATAGATACTTGGTAACACCCTCAAGCAATAAACGTTAAAACCCTTCATCAAAACTTTCAATAGATCTTAGATTCATAGCTTAAAATATGACAAAACATTCACAATTTCATAAACTCAAACATAGTGTGCAGTGATTTTCATAATAATCATGACCCATGAATAAATCACCTTTAATTCATGCAATTTGTAAGAAAAGGAAGTTTGGGAATCATGGATGAAAGGAACCCATGAAAGAAACCCACATACCTTAGTTTTGGAGAACCCTTGAAAGACATTGGAGATGGAGAGTTGAAGCTTGAATGAAATCCTTGAAGAAATCATTAAGATTGCTCTTGAGTTTTGGGACTTGAATTTAGGGTGAAATATGAGTCTAAGTGTTTGAGAGGATATTCGAGAATGTTAAGGATGATATGAGGGTGAAATAAGGTTAAGTAGGCCCAAGACATAAAAGTCTTGGACCGAATACAAAAAAAGGCTCAAAAATATACATTAGCGCATCGCGGAAGCGGCACGCCTGACACACTATTTTTGCATTATTGAAAAATTCATAATTCAATATGGTTTATTAAAATTGGGGTTATACCTTTTATCCCCTAAATTTGACCCCCTGAACAAGAATATGAAATCATATTTTTGTAATAACGAACAAATTTTTAGATATATGAAAATTATGATTCTGGGCATTTCTGAGGCACATTTTTGGGCACTTTTAGGGTCGTTTCAAAGTGGGACTGCAGTTTCTACATAGTGGCATCATGTAGGAGTAGAGTATGCATTAATACGTTTGAATATATTAAGTACGTAGGATGCAATGCAACAAGAGATAAGTAACATAGTCAAAATGCATTAGCATAGGCAATGAGTAGCATATAACAAAATGGAATTCATGTGAAATGCTACATAGTAAATCATGCTTATATAGAACATAATACATGTGTAAGAAGAGACCAATATCATATTGGTGGATCGTCGCACCCTACCACTCTTGGTGATTGAGGTACCAACTCCATCAATTGGTTGGAGGATCGTGCATACCACCCTTGGTGACCGAGGTACAAACCCCTCGACATGGTTGTCAACATACAAACCCCCCTCCCCGATATGGTTGGTGGATTGTTGCACCCTACAACCCTTGCTGATCGAGGTACGAACCCCCCTCCCCCACATGATTATCAAGGTACAAACCCCTCGACATGGTTACCCGGAGCGCAACCCTCGATAAGGCATGGTCACATTCCAACACCATATAGGAGAAAACCATATACATATGTTCATTTCATCATCATGTAGTCATTCAACTCATAAGACATGCATTGGACCTTCAATTCCTCAAGATAACCATAACCGGATATTTTATCAAACACTTGGTGGGTGTGTAGTTCTAGTGTAAAACTATGTAATTAGGGATGAGATCATGCAAGGAAATACAATGTAAAACCATCAATCAATACTTCGTAACACCCTTAAGTAATATACATCAAAACCTTTCATCATATCTCACCATAGATCTTAGATTCATAACTCAAAACATAGTAAAACAATCATAATGTCATAAGCCCTAACATAGTGTGCAGTGAATTTCATAATAAGTAAGACCCATGAGTAAATCAACTTTAAATCATGAAAATTTGAGTAAAAGGAAGCTTGGGCGTCATGGGTGAAAGGAGCCCATGAAAGAAATCCACATATCTTAGCTTTGGGGAATGACTTGATGAAGATTGGAGATGGAGGCTTGAAGCTTAGATGAGAATTTTAAGATCTGGATGAGTTTTAAGACTTGAATTTAGGAGATTAAATATTGTCTAAGTGTTTGAGAGAGTATTTGGGAATGTCTGGAATGATATGAGGTGAAATAAGGCTAAGTGTAGGTATTTTCACGCATGGGAATACTTAGGCCCAAAATCCAAACGCTTGGACCGAGATAAAATCACTGGCAAAAAATACACAGGTTCGCGTCTAGTCGGCGATGTGGACCTTCTATGAAGGTAAAATTAACACATGTTTGTGACAACTGCGTGTCGCAACACTATCGTGGATCGATTCTAGATAAGAAAAATTACAAAAATTGAAATTGCTAATTGTATGCTCTTAAATCGTGGTTAGACCCATTTCTCACTCAATTTAACCCCCTGAATAAGAATATGAAGTCAGATTTGATATCGCGTATGAATTTGAGTTATATGAAAATTATGATTTCGAACACTTCCGAGGCATATTTCGATCACTTTTTGAGGTTGCTTCAATATCTCCCCCTTGGGAACATTCATCACCGAATGTCGAAGAAACATATATGAGAAGAGTAATCATGAAGAAATTAGCCCCAACAACAATGTACCAACATACTTGAAACATCATTTTCAAAATCTCATCATAAGTGTAAAAATCACCATGAACTTTGCCAATGTAAATATAAATGCATGCAAATGACTTAAGGGATGGAACATGAGACAAGAAATCATGTAGAAGACTTAGAATTAGTACCTTAGGCTTGAGTGGGATGGAAAAGATAGGGGTATCACTTTTGCACATCTGCTTTGGACTCCCAAGTACCACTTTTGACTTGTTGATTTCTCCAAAGAACCTTAAGGGAAGCAACATCCTTGTTCATCAATCTCTTCACTTGCCTATCCAAGATCTCCACTGGAACCTTTTCATATGAAAAGTTGTCCTGAACTACCCCCACAACATCAAGAGGCACAATAGCATTAGGATCACCCACACACTTCCTCAACATAGTACGTGAAAGATCGAATGAAACAATTCCATTTTCATTAGGCAAATCCAACTCGTAAGCCATCTTACCTATCCTCCTTATCACCCTATAAGGACCCACATATCTAGGGATTAACTTGCCCTTCCTACCAAAACGGACCATGCCCTTCATGGGTGACACCTTTAAATAGACCGAATCACCAACCTTAAACTCAAGCTTTCTCCTTCTCACATCGGCATAAGATTTTTGGCGACTTTGGGATGTTCTGAATCTCTCTCTAATCATCCTTACATTCTCCATAGCATCCACAACTAGATCAGGGCCCAATAAAGCCATCTCTCCAACCTCAAACCACCCACTCCGGGATCTAGAAAGTCTACCATAGAGAGCCTAAAAAGGAGCCATTTTGATGCTAGAATGATAGCTATTGTTATATGCAAACTCAATCAATGGGAGATGACCACCCCAACCACCCTTGAGCTCCAATACACAAGCCCTAAGCATGTACTAAAGTGCTTGGATAGTTCTTTCGGCTTGGCCATCTGTTTGAGGGTGAAAGGCCATACTAAGCTTTACCTTGGCTCCAAGACCTCTTTGGAAGAACCTCCAAATGTGTGAAGTGAATTGGGTACAATGATCTGATATGATGGAAAATGGAACCTCATGCAATCTTACCAAGTCATGAATGTACAACATAACATAATCTTCAGCCCCATATGTAGACTTAGCCGGCAAAAAGTGAGCTGATTTTATCATCCTATCAACCACAACCCAAATGGAATCAAAACCATCTCTAGTCTTGGGCAACCCAACCACAAAATCCATATTAATCTCTTCATACTTACAAGTGGAAATCTCTATGTCTTGGGTTAGGCCACCTAGCTTTTAATGTTCGGCTTTGACTTGTTGGCAACTATGGCAACCAGATACAAATTTGGCAATGTCCTTCTTTATGCCTCCCAACCAATACAGCTCTCTCAAATCACTATACATCTTAGTAGACCCTGGGTGAATAGAGTAAGAAGAACCATGAGCCTCATTAAGAATCTTTTCCTTCAAACCATCAACATAAGGCACACACAAACTACCTTGGTACCCAAGAGCACCATCTCCCCCCTTGGGAGAAAACCTCCACCTTACCATATTTTACCAATGTCTTCAATTCTAACAAAGAGGGATCAAGATCTTGCTTAGCTTTCACCTCCTCAACCAATTGACATTTAGAACCATCAACAACAACAAAACCATCATCACCCTCTTCCAACCCAACTACCAATCTAGCCAACTAATGGACCTCCCTAGCCACCCCTATGCCACCATCATCAACATGAGCAAGGCTACCCATAGACACCCTACTCAAAGTATCCTCCACAATATTAGCCTTACCGGCATGATAATAGACACTCATATCAGAGTCCTTAAGAGGTTCTAACCACCTCTATTGCCTAAACTTGAGATCTTTTTGAGTGAAAACATATTAGACCCCATACAAATGGTGATTCCAAATCTTTAATGCAAACACAACAGTGGTTAATTCAAGATCATGGGTTGGGTAATTCTTTTCATGCACTTTGAGTTATCTAAAAACATAGGCTATCATCTTCCCCTTTTGCATCAACACACAACCCAAACCAACCCGGGAAGCATCACAATACATAACAAATCCCTCTAGCCCTTTCGGTAGTGACAATGTAAGAGTGGTTTGGAAACTCCTTTCACACTCATCGGACTACACAAATTTGGCTTTCTTTTGAGTCAACTTTGTCATAGGAGAGGCAATAGAAGAGAACCCATTCACAAACCTCTGATAGAAATCCGCTAAGCCCAAAAAGAACCTAATATCCGACGGGGTTAATGGTCTAGGCCAATTTCTAATCACATCGTCTTCTTAGGGTCCACCTTTATACCATTCCTCGACACCACATGACCTAGAAAGGCAACCTCCTTCAACCAAAATTCACATTTCTCATACTTAGCATATAACTTCTCTTCCCTCAATCTTTGCAACAC
>JAOTQR010000004.1:11452-24673 GCA_025774065.1 Solanum ossicruentum | reverse complement strand
AAGTCAAAACTACGAGAAGGGTGCGAGAAGTTTTGTGATAATGAAGTGATAGGGGGAGAGAAAATTTGTTCTATCCTACCAGTTTCAGATATAATAGATTTACTATCTGAGATGGACACGTTCAGGTCGGCAAGTCTATACTCATGGGCAACTTTATCATCGATGATGAGAATATCATCACCAAGGATAGCATAATCAGTAAAGGGGCGCACCTACCTGGTGAAGCCCATTTTGCTGCCAACTACACGATTACATGGTGTGAAGCGACCAGGAACCGCGTGTTGACCCGACATAAACATGATAAAGTGCATTTTATTAGTTAGGGGAAATTGGTTTCATCTAATGTCGCTGATACGACTGCCTCTACAAATTTATAACCAAACTACTGTGCAAAGACAACCCACATGACCGATATCGGCCATCTATCAGTGGTTCTTTGTAACATTTCTTTGGTTTACAAGCAACAAGCCTTAAGAGAGGCCCCTCTTGATACAAAGTTCCATCGGTCGGGAGCTCTCTTAGCACTTGCATTATCCAGTCTGAGACTGGAGAAAGCAATCTTTGTAAAGGTAGTTACCCAAAGCGTAGATATGGCATTTACCAGCACTTGCGAGTGTCTGTGACAAATGAAGCGGCACGTCTGAATAATCAACCTTTCCTGGGTCATCGTTAAGGGTTAACAATACCAAATCTAACCTCATTATCCAGGACATCTCTTATTATCTTATCATTCTTAGGGTCGAGAGGGTAGTAAATTCTCTCAGGACATAAGGAGAACAGAGGACGCCGATCAACACCTTCGTCTAATAGAGAAAACATTTTAGTATACTTCTCTCTCTCCGAGGGAAAACGACTTAGAAGGCTGTCAGACTAGGATGTTGCTTTCCAGGTCGGTTTCCCAAAGTCCAAGGGTTTTAAATGGACATTTGGTAGATATAAAGGTAAGAATTTACTAAAGTTAGCAGGTAGAGACTTTAAAACCTTATACACTCTATCTTCATTTGCGCTAATGGAAGAGAAAATGCCCCATAATTGAGGATGGGTCAAGGAACGAAACTAGAGTGGATCTGCGACAAAGCGGAGGTATGGGGACTTCCATCATTTCGGATTCTCGATGGAGGGAGCTCGCTTCCAGATCTTGAATCAACTAGTAGATCAGCAACAAGGGGCTTTTTTTGAGCTGGGGCAGCCCTAAGCGACCCATACCAATCTGACACTCCTTTCTACTATTCTTTCTTAGTGACTTCTTGGAAATCACGAAGAGGATTTTCGGACTGGACGGAGCGGGCAGGGAGCTCACACAAGTAAGTGAACGTCTTCGAACCTTTTAGGCCACACATGGCGAGTGGGAAAAGAAAAGGAGGAGGGTGACTTCAAAGGAGGATCGACTCATATGGAGAGAAAGAGTTGTATTCGATCACGAATGACCAAATAATCTATTAGTAATATACTTGAGATTGCCAGAAGTGAAGTACAAAAGAGCACACATTAATAAGATGTTCATCTCCACTTACTATATCTAACTAGCTTTATCTGATTCAACCGAAGGGGCTGTATCAGTCATCTTGCCAATCAACTGAACCACTTTCCTTGGTCAACATGGGAGCTACCCTTTCAGCGGAGTTTATTCTATATTTATATTTAACTATTTTTTCCGGGCTCATCTATTTACAAGAGCAAGGGCATATTGTATTGAAAGAAGGGTTGCAAGCAAGGGATAATCTATGGTCCTGCAATAGAAAACAAAGGTGATATACTCTACTAAATGAGAAAAACGATGAATTCGAGGTTTTGGAGAATATAGAATATCATAGAAAAAGAGATAGATTACAGCTACAGGGAAAAGCAAGCCTCTTATTGAATGAAACTGAAGCAGGTGCGTAGGCTACTCTATTTTTTTATTATGTTTTACCTTGTTTAAAGCTCAAAAACTATGAAACCCTTCTTGATGATATCGTAAGAGAAGATAAATTCATAATCAATCAAGCGTGATGAGAGAGAAAGAAAGGACGAGATGTTAGAAGGAGCTAAGTGAATAGGTGCGGGAGCTGCAACAATCGCTTTAGCTGGAGCTGCAGTCGGAATTGGAAACGGTAGCTCGAAATCCATCATTAGCTAAACAGTTATTTGGTTATGCCATCTTGGGCTTTGCTGCAATTGCTCTATTTTCTTTAATGATGGCCTTCTTAATCTCATTCGTATTCTAAATTCTTGTATTATCATATCTTATCTTAGAAATGAACTACGGTGACCTAATTCTCTTATGCGCCTCTGAGAGCTACGTAGGTAGCCCAGCCCACGAAGGGTCCGGTCTAAGAATTGTATATGAAGTATTGCTACTAGATTCTATACCCACACATTCTCTCCATCAAAGAAGGAAAGCCAAATCGCAAGGGCTTTAGCGACATAGCTATTCAAAGCAATCCACCCTGCTGGCAGGTAACGCAAAAGTACCTGCTTCTTTTACGCCAAGGCACCGAGCTAAGACCACATCGAATATCTTGTAGTCAAAATTGCCATATAACTGAGTGAAGCACTTCAAGTCTTTCTTGGCCATGTGCACTAACGACACTGATTGCTTGAGTTCTTCAATCACAGCATGTCTCCAATCTCCTTGTTGAAGGAATAGCTTATCGTTCAAGTTCCATGAGATGGAGTTCGTCACTTGCTGATCTTATTCATCATCTTCGAACTTGGTCAAAGAATCAGCATGTCGATTGGTCAACCTATTGAGATAGGTTAATTCCACATCAATTTCATCACACAGCTTCTGCACAAGGGATGCTAGGGAAATATCCTTCATCCCATATGTCTGTCGAACCAACTTTTCACTTTTTTATCTTCATTTCTTTAGCGATAAACAACCCTATCGTATTCGGGAATTATGCTTTGTCGTCTTCGGAGGAAGTTCCACTCCCAGCCTACCATCACCATCCATCGATCAAATCCCCTCTTCGGGCGTTCTTGCTGAGATCAAATAGGCAAACTACTCACTTGGCCTACCTTCAGTCAGATCTGAAAGACTACGAATTAAGATGAGAAAGAGAAAGACTCACTGCCCTGGTCGGGTATTTGAATTCCATTGCTTTAGCAAGGCTTCGCGGGGGAATCATTCCTCTTTTAAAAAAGCAAAAAAAGAAAGACTCAATAACGAATGCGCTTTGACCCCGTGAGAACGATGTTTCCTTTCCAACAAATCAAGGCAAATATTATCCCCGGGCATCTTATCCCTTTTCTCCTCCATCCAAGGTCGGGGCTCTATCCTGCACAAGCAACGAATTCTTATCCCAAACCTATCCCAGAGGTTCGGAGGAGGACGGGGGTCGTAAGAACTAGCATTCTTATTGAGGCTTTCGTCAAAGGCTAACTGGCTTAGGGATCGAAGTTGCTTCGGGGATGTGGTGGCGGATTGGTACCCAGCGGAGTTGGTGGTTTAACTTTGGCAAGATTGAAAGGAATGCAAGTGAATGAGGTTATCATGCACCAAGGGTGCCAGCTTTGGTCAAATTCTTATATGAGGAACAGTACCTTGTGAGGGTGCTCGATTCAAGATTCAAATAGTTATAATCTTCCCCACTCCACCTTATTTGGCAAAGAACTCACGGCGATCTCTGGGAGAACCACATGACTGCTCCTGAAAGATAGATGTACGCATAAAACAAGTATTCAACATATGTGCCAGAGCGATTAAAAGGAGTGTGTCCCTTTCACCGGGACAACCCATTTATGATCAGGGTCCCTTGGCTGACATAAAGTTTCAACATTAAAAAAAATCTCCTTAGGAATACTTATTAACTTAAGTGGGAACAATGCATACCTCTCTTCTGAGATAAGAATGATTATATCACATACGCTTAAAGGGGGCAATGAAAATTGATCACCAAGTTTAGCATAGACATATAATATTGACCAGGCAAATTGTTATGCGGAGCATGAATAAGGTGGATTTTTCCATGGGTCCTTGCCATCTAAATCAATTCTGAATGAATAGTATCTCTATCTGGCTTTTTTATTATTACAGTGTTATCTGCACCCAGCTAGTAAGTAGAGATATGGAGAGAGGGGACAGCTTTGTCGCGGACCTTTCTTTGCTTTCTTTTATGAACTCCACTGGTCGTCCATGGATTATAGGGGCTTTCTATTGTATATAAATAGACTTTCGTATCCTACTCTGCAAATCCCACTTTCCTTAAGCATATAGAAAGCTATGATTCCAATTTGCATATGTTGCTGCTTTGTTGAGTTTAGTGATCATGGTTGGCTCACATGATCTATCAACTGAGTAGTAAGCCTCCTTGGAATAATTATCAATATTATCAAAATGAGATTTGGAAGGCGCCATTTTTAAAGGGCCAGCCTGTCTTTCAATAGAAACTATTAGCAATTGCCTTAGTCATTCTCTTATATAGTGTAGTCCCCATAGCAATGGGCCTTGGTCTAGTTAGGTTTTGCTTTTTTGGGAATCATTGCAAGGAATAAGGATTGAATTTCACCTGGTTTGCTCCTGTTTGACTTCAATTACCATATGGAAATGGAGATCGTCCAACAGTTCCAGCACAGCCCCTGAATTAATCAACCAAGTAGAAGTTGAAGTTCAGTTGGAATCCATATAGTCCAGTAGCTTTTACTATGAATAGCCCCTATTGTTGATAGAGAGCTTACCGCCCCACTCTTTATAGTCTCTACTACTGTCATGGAAAAAGAGTTTCTTTTCTGTCAAAGAAGCATGCTTAACATAACCTATAGCATAAAGGCATTCGAGCCGCGTCTAAACTAAATGTTGGGCAAGGGCCCGTATTATCTCTTCTGTGGATACGCTATCCCTTCCGGCTATGGTGTGGGGAAGGGGAGGTGAGATCTACTCATTGATTTTATATTAGATAAGCGGCCATACAATGATCGTTCGGGAGACATAGGCCCATGCGCTACACACAAGAATGAATTGTTATGCGGTCAGTAAACTCTTTCCTTTCTGCGGGCAGCCTATCAAATCGGATCACATATTTTGGAATATGTCATTACATCATGTACATGTATTCGCTTTTCCATTATTTTGGATGTTCCTGTTCGTGCCCGGATAGAGAATGGGCACGACTCCCCCTCTCCCCGTTCTACCGTCCAAACAGGCCAGCCATTCTAAGTTTCGGGGTTGGGTTAGATAGGACTAGATCCAATCGGATCTGATCGTAGCTTCAAGTTCAGGTGTCGTACTGCAGCTGGACCGGAAAGGAGGGGGCCGGCGAACCTCCTGCCAAGAGGCCGAGGTTGCTTGCTAACTCTCAGGCACTTGTTAGAAGGAAGTGTAGCTTGATTGTCGGGGGGAATCAATAGGAAGGCAAATGGAACGATTTGATTTTGCCAAGTGGTTTAAGGCATAGCATTGTAATTCCAATAAGTAGTAGCTCTGGATCGAGAGCTGGATGCCAATATCTTCTTATGACTAGTTCCTAAAACTTCAGGAGAAAAAGAGGCATTTACCCATCGCCTGCTTCATCTACAGAGCTTCCTCTTGTTCATCGAAGCGAGGTTGGTCTTTTCTTTCAGCTACTCAATGAGAGGAGACAGCGTCAGCTTTGGTCGAGCAACCCTTACATTTCTTGTTGTTTCGATGAAAGCCTCAATGCTCACGTTCTACGGGGGACTTTTTTGACTATTTACCTTCGCCAGGGCGAAAACTCCAAAACTAGTAAGGGTGCTTGTGTTGTGGTTTTCGTAGTTGCAAGAATGTTTTTTCTGTAATTCATTTTTCTTTTATGAATAGTTGGTCGTGTTGGATGATTGATGGGTAGTTTGAAGGACGAATGTTGGAGGGCAACTTTTTAGAGTGGGCGCTCTGTGCGGTATTTTTTATGTTTATATCTGTATTTGTTTTGTAGTTGGATTAGTCCTTATCCTTAGTATGTCTAGGGTGGATTAATGAATGACTGCTTTAGCTCTATCGATAGAGGACCCGCCTAAAGTTCTGACCCTTGCTTCAAGCTCTGCTCTGGGAGAATGTGCCCACCCGATGTGATCGACATCGCATCTCGACCTGTTCATGCTGCAAAGCAAACACCTACTTTGAGGAGGAAGAAATCCTTTCCTAAAGTTAAAGTGAATTCAAGCCGGTATATCATTAATAGAAAGAGAGGCTTCAGTTTCTTGCTTATCTATGGAATATCGCATTGTTACTGGCCTTTCCAAAAAAGTATTTTCTTGTTAGGAAATAAGGTCGAGCCCTTCAATACCCCTTTAAGTGTTCTATATCAAAGTCAAAGAGGGTCTTGACAGCTTTCCTAAGGCTTTGTTTCAACTCCTTACAATTTGTTCTCATCAGGAACCTTTGGTGTTGGATATAGATTTGGAACTTTAGGATGGACTTCACCGCTTTTATTTTAAAGGGAAAGATGACGGACGTCAACTTCTTTGATGACGACCAAGACTCCTTACAACTCGCACCAATAGCGGTCTTCCTTTTGTCAAAATTATAGATCGAGTTCCTCCTTTTGAGTCGCCCTCTCCTTCAAGTTCTACTGCACCTTCGGTCATGTAAACCAAGCTCACAGAAAAAAGGAAATCTTTTACATCGATGTATCATACTCTCTCAATCAGGTCATCAAAAGAAAATACGGAAAAATCTTTCCAAAGTGAGAGAAGGAGGAAAGGCGCCCTACAACTAATATAATAGCTAGCTGAAAAATGTTAGCTAGCTAGGCTAGCGCGCAATGGCTTTCTCTGATAGGGGCTTGCTTCTTTAAGCTCTGCCCAACCTATACAAGATGTTTCTCGCTTTATCTCAGTCACTAGTGGCTTATATAGTGGTTGGCATTCCTATGTGCTTCTTCTTTCCCCCTACTTAAGAACCCAAAGGTCACCTTTGGATGTTGTCGTGACGCTTTGGTTACGAAGGTTACCGTGGTCTAGGTTTATGGATGGATTCAGTAAGCGAAAGTCCCTCCAACTCAATCAATATCAAGAAGATATCATGACTACTTAGGCTTGGTTTATTTTGTCATAAAAGAAAGTTGGTTTCGTGGGTTCATTGATTAGTACACCTCCGATGCCGGTAAGGCCGGGACCATGGTCGTCCGTCTCCAATTTGCCGGCCAATAAGATCTCTGAGATTGACGAGCCAGCTGGGTTGGTTTGGATATTCTTTTCTATTGAAAAGGAGTTAGCTATCTGTGTGAGTCACTTTTTCTAGGCTCCGTTGGACGACAAGACATTTTCGTTCAAATATATATAGGTCGACCGTACTTGTGATGGTTCCCAAAGATCCAATATGACCACTTAGGTCTATGTTGCCACGATATTGTTCTATGGAAGCAGTTGGAAGTTCGGCCCAATTTTTTTGGTCTCGTAGGGGAGGGATTAACTTTTCTAACGCATATTCAATCGTACCAGCATGGCCCCACTGATTTGTTTTCGATCAGAGCATCAAGCAACGCAACCCAGTTCTACTTGACTAAACCCGTGCTCCTCCAAGGAGAGAGTTTGCTTTACCCAACTCCCTTTTTGATAACAAGGCAAAAATCCCCGACTCGACACATGTTAGTTTCGAATGAAGAATGAAAAGTGCCCTGCCGTAGCAAGCACCTACTCCTATCAAAAAGCGAGACTTTACTAAACAAGCAAGAAAGGCTCTTTCTTTAGTCAAGCACTAACGAGCAAGAAAAGGGATGCACTAAGAAGTTTTAGCACAGCAGCTGCACGAAAGCGCTTGCTTCTTTCCTTATCTTACATAGTAAAGCAACCTTTTGTGCTAGGCGCTCACCTTTTCCCAAAAATAGAATATTTGGAAGTTCGTAAAGACCCGCCCCTTGTTTCAGTCAGAATGAATCCCCGAGACCCCGGGACATTGGCTTCCGCCAATAGTGAACTATTAAGGATCACATCCCGCGCATATTCTACATTATATCCTGCAACTGATTCTGCTTCCGCTTCTGGGAGATCATACGAAGCTCGATTAGTTTCTTCTATATGAGAAATAAAGAACATAACCAATATAGGGAGCATGGGAATACCGGATCATATATGTTGTTGCGCCATGACAATCTCACTCGAATTACGGGAACCTACACATATTAGTACAATATACCGGGGTCCCCATCCAGAACCACACGTGCAAGTTTCCCTGCATGTAGCTCGTTTATGCTTTCTAAGGCGTTGTCTGTGACTCGGCATGGGAGAAAGGGGCGGAACTGTACACTTTCATGTTCAAAGCATTGTCCAAGTGAGTAGGCAGCGCCTACCAAGCAAACCTTTCTTTAAGAGGCAGGGTTGGTTCCTTTTCCGCGCCCACCCTTTATTTATTTAGATGTTGAGCTAAGGCAAGCTCCAGGAAAGTCTAGGTTTGCTCCCAGCTCCATTTGGGCTGGCATCTTGCTCTCAAGGGGGTGGGGTCCTGGAGCGAACTACTCATTGATGTGTTGCCCCAATCCAAGGAAGGGCATTTGGTCAGGAGCATTATTTTGACGGAGAGAAAGCAAGGTTGACAAACCAATCATCGGAGGCGACCGGAGTGCTTTCATCAAATGATGCATGCGGGCTGAGCTATTCCCATCCCTAGTGGTGCCCCGATTTATCTTGGCCGGTTGGGAAGAGATTCACATAGAGACTACTGCTATCCGGGAATCTCTTTCTATGTTAGCTAGCGGGGGCGGGCTTTCTTATGGTAGTCCCACTGCGACCTCTGAACGGCCGTCCCATCTCATATTGATTTGGCTATACTTGTATATAGTTAGATATGTTAGCTCCATGTGAGAGCCTTTTCAATAAAGGCTAAAAAGGCACTCATCAGTCAGCTCGGCCCCCTTCCTATTTCGCTTTGCCGCTTATTAAGAGAATAGGTCCCAAAAAAGTGGCCCGGCTTTCATCATCAATACTAGCTGCCATGTAAGAACCAATAGAAAGGATCGTAACCTCGCCCCTCTCCTTACAGTCAAGTGGTTGAACGCCCCCTCTCTAGATAAGAAGCAGAATGCACCATCACCTACAGCCCTTTCCTCTGCTGGGGACTTCCACGAAATGAAAATGGGCGGCATCATCATATGCTCCACTTTTGTTGCCCTGGTTTATATCCTGGAGTACTCTTATGGTCGATCTGTCACCCAACCTACTTAAACAACCTAAAGTCTTGGCCTTGTCCCGTTTGGAGAATGACCCCTTATGGCACGTCTTAGTCAGTTATTCTCGCAGTTCAGATAAGATTTGGAATGGGTTGGGTTAGGTCTCTGAAAGCATGGTTCTTGCCTCCCTACCCCCTTTGAGCTCGTCTATTCGTTGGGTGATCCCTTTCTCTCACTTTCGAGTGTTTGCTCGTCGTTTAGGCCCATGAGTGAGATTTCTGCTCATTGCAGTCACCTTCGGGGTTCGTTGCACCTGGATAGTACCAGGACCCTTGTACCCCGGCCCTTGATTAGATAAAGTTGCCCACCTTATGACCCACAATGAAAAATGAGCCTTGCGATGAGACGCCGACATTCCCCATGTTGCGGTTCCCTTCGGTCCATTCCCGGGTTGGGTTAGGGGAACATTCGAGTGATTGCCTTTGGGAATCCAAATGCACTCACAAGGCGCACAATAAGAATAAGACCAATAGAGACTTCATAAGGGACCATTTGAGCTGCAGATCGTAATGCTCCTAGAGAGGCATATTTCGAATATAGAGGAGTGAAAGTTCCCAACAAAATAGTACTTTTTCATATCCTTCTATGAACCATACAAGCACGTCCTCTGTCACCCCCTACCGCGCTTACGGCTCTATACCCCAACCGAACTTGCTCTGGCCCCGAGTCCTTGCTTTCTATTCCTCGGTAAGCGGACCGTGGGAGCATGGGGGTGATATTTGCTTTTGACTGATAGGAAGCATATCTCTTTGTCCCTCCTGAATGGAAAAAAATCACAATAGAAAAAGTTCTTCTTGCCGGTTGGAGACATCTTTATCTGAGGAGGAGGCTTCATCGTCCGGCTCCTCATAAATGATGTTAGGATCGATTTCCTCGGAATCCGAAAAGAAAAGAGAGACAAAACGGAATCACTTTGTTTTAGTGACATATCTAATCAGACTGAATAGGATTTGAAGAGCTGTCACGATCATTCACATAAATTTCAGTGAACTATTGAAGCTATCAGTGTGATTGATCAGACAAGTACCAAGGGCTTTCAGTAGACTTCTTTCATTTCCAAATTAGCTTGCGACAAGTCCTAGAATTAGTATGAGTTCGTTGACCGCGTAAGGGTGATCCATCTTGATGACGAATTCCATGATAACAAGAAATCGAAATTAGTCGTTCGATGTCTGCTCGTTCTCCCCTCTTCAATTCCCAATGAACAACATGATCTTGACCTATCATTTGTTCAATTTGGTCGATTTGATACTTAGTTAATTCTTTTATCTTTATGTTTCCACTGATACTTAATCGATAACGAACCTAAATGGCTTTTTTAGGGCCAATTCCATCAGTTTTGGTTGAGGCAATTCTTACTTGTTCATCGCCAACTAATCTAGCTCCTGAAATATAGAACATTCTTGATCCTTCCTTTTACTAGTATTCTTGGCTGGAATCATAAATGGGTTGTCTCCTCTTTCATGATCCTTTCTATAGGTAGAACTATTGTGAGTGGTCTAAACTTCGACCCTTATTTCTTTCTTCATATTGTAAAAGGGAGCAATGTTTTTTGCTCCCTCTATTGATAGAAAAATGGAACTCTTGCTATCGTTTCATTGACTTATAGGGCTCAGCTCAGTCTTTTTCATTCTTGAGAAAGGTCGCCACTTCTACCCGGACCGGAATGATTATCCCTGCCCGATGGGTCTACATCCATCCCTGAATGTCGTCGGGTACTGTTAACTTCCCCGCCATTCTTGTAACTATCACCTGTAATCCGTGCAGGTGTGTCCGCACCCCCCTGAATGGACGAGAAAGAAAGGATTTCTCATAGCAACCCCCCAGCAGATTGAACAACAGATCTTTCCACTAATGGTTTCATTCTCCGGATCAAAAGTGCGATAAAGAAAGATAGATTCACAGTGGGGTGACGTACCTAAGTTCCCTAAGTTAGCGAATACGAGTTGCCTCACCTTAATGACTTCGTTGAGGAGAGATCGAGGTTCGGGAAGAGCTAGATAGGGTCGAGAAAAGGCGTAAACTCTCATAAAAGTGGAATTTAGGAATTGTAAATGTAAGTGAGTTCGAACTGGAGTGAAGCTTTGGCGTGGCTATTAGATACAAATTGACGTGCCGAGTTGACCTAAACGAGTAAGAACAATTGTTGGTACATAGTCGCTTAAGCAAAGCGAAAGAAACGAGATTGATCACGTAAGAACTGTTGAAACTGCGTGAAACCCTCACAAGGGTTTATGCACAAATAACGGGCAACCCCTTATGGGTTGTATCCGAAGATCTAGAAAGAGATATTTTTATGTCAGCAACAAAAGCCCAAAATTATGGAATTGTTGATCGTGTAGCAGTGAAATGAAAATAACATGGATTTTGCGCAAATCTGTGATTTGAGATTTTATCTTCAAATTGAATATTCTATTAAAATTAAACAGAAGTAATTCATCATCATTCGGTTAGGATCAATCTAAACCAACCCATCATATTATGTATACAATTCAACATGCCAACTATTAAACAACTTATTAGAAATACAAGACATCCAATCAGAAATGTCACGAAATCCCCCGCTCTCCGAGGTTGCCGTCAGCGTCGAGGAACATGTACTAAGGTGTATGTGCGACTTGTTTAGATCATGAGATGGCACAAAAAAGCAAGAAAATGACTTTTACATTATCAACAATCGGTATCGGTGAATGGGATAGGGATAGGAAAAAGACAAATTTTCGTCATTTGTGGATCACTCGGATAAACGCAGTAATTCGCAAAAGGGGAGTATCCTATAGTTATAATAGAGAGGAAGTATTACCCTATAGTTA
This sequence comes from Solanum ossicruentum, assembly GCA_025774065.1. Classification (NCBI taxonomy): domain Eukaryota; kingdom Viridiplantae; phylum Streptophyta; class Magnoliopsida; order Solanales; family Solanaceae; genus Solanum; species Solanum ossicruentum. The sequence continues at coordinate 12,753 of JAOTQR010000004.1, read as the reverse complement.
TAGTAGATTAATACACTATCTGTACAAGAGAGAGTTGCTTCTTAACTGTAAAAAATACTTGCACAAATAGCTATATCAAATAGGAATTCTCTCTCTCGTCGATGCGGAAGTGAACTAACTACCTAAACGAGCAAGTAAACTTTCTTTCTTAAAAGAAGAACTGTAATCCGTTGCTTGAGACACTGGTGTTCTGGAGCCAAGCCAAAAGAGAGATGTGTGTTTGGCTAAAGCCTGGGAATCAAGCCAGTGAGTTTCAGGGAAAAGGGACTACTTCTTCCATTTCTAACCTAATCTAGCAGTGAGACATACAACCTAAGGCAACATATCGGGCTAACGCACAGTGAACACTACTGAGGCTGAACCAAAAGGAAGAGCTTATATGCCACATAAACTTCTTCCATTCACAGCAGATGCGCGACTAAGACTTAGGACTGGAAGTCAGGAATTCCCAGTGCCTGTAAGATGTAAGAGCATACATAGATTCCAGAGTTAGTAAAGAGTTCTCATACACTATAGTAACTGCTTAGCTCTAAATCCAGTGACAACTTTCAGTCTATAGTAGCTTATATGCGCTACAAGTAAGACAGCGGATATGCCACTATTTTCTATAGAAGAAGGATGACATCAACATCTAAATCGTAACTCGAAGTTAACCTTGTTGGGGTTCTTTCACCGATCCTTAGGTATGCTTGACTTGACTGATTAGTCGCACGAGCCTTAGCTTAGATTGGACAAGTAAACTTCTGGGCTGGGAAAAGCCCTCAAAAAAACAAAGCTATCTGAGTTGTCCCTGCTTTCATGAAAGGCTAGATTGGCCGATGGGAGCTTCCATTCAAATTCATAGAGAATTAGAGATGGAAAGAATTGAAATAGTTATGGGTGAAAGGGATTCACAAATGGATAATCGGCAGAGGCATTACTTGTTTTCTATTCATATCGTAGCGTAGGGGAAAGTCCTCATCAGGAAAAAAAGCCAACCGCTGAGAGGAATTTCATGGAGAAGAGCAGTACGAGTAAGCTTGTGATGGGCATTGAGATAGAAAAGGAGCCAGAGAAAGAAAATCCGCCCCAAAACGGGTTCCTCTCCCTTATGGTCTACCCCACCGGGCAAAGTGGAATTCCTCCTTACTTCTTTTCGTACCTGTCACACCCCAAGTCCCATTAGGGTGGACCGGCACCCGCTGCCGATAAGGCCCGGGAGAACCAACCTATACTATACGCTTGCTATACTTATCATATGGGGTTTGTACTCTTAGCATGCCTTAAAATAGGTAAACAGTGATAATAAGTCAAAAAGGAAT
>JAOTQR010000004.1:0-7500 GCA_025774065.1 Solanum ossicruentum | reverse complement strand
TACACACTAGCTAACAGCCCGCCAGGCGCTACATCATAGGCACATTGAGAGCGGTACCCATATACATAAAAAATGACAGCTTTTGGGGTCCTCGGGCTTTATTTGTCAAGTCTCTATTCCTTGGTAATCAAAGCCCAAAGATCTATGAATTAGCCCATGCTTGACTAGCCAAGCAGACAAAGGACCCTGCATCTTTTTTATCTCTCCCGGTATAAGTATTTCACATTTACGATTGAAATTTATTCAAATTGACCCACCACTTCTTATTCTAGACAAAGGAATCCTGTCTAATTCACTAATTCGGCGGAAGATACTGAATTTGATAAATCTTTCCCTAGGAATCTCTGAAGTAGATGGTGGTTGATAAAGAACTCTTTGATCATAATTTCCCGTATGAATACTGCGTCGAACATTAAACTTGTCGTTGGTAGTAAAAGACCGATTCGCTCGTTGAGACCTAATTCGATCTTCATAGAGTTCTCGAGATATTTTCTTACGAAGTTTTCTTATAGCATCTATAACCGCTTCCGGTTTAGGTGGACAACCTGGCAAATATACATCTACAGGAATTAGCTTATCGACTCCCCGAACAGTACTATAAGAATCGGTACTGAACATCCCGCCTGTAATTGTACAGGCTCCCATAGCAATAACATATTTTGGTTCAGGCATTTGCTCATATAATCTCACTAAAGAGGGGGCCATTTTCCTGTTCCAGCTGTTAAAATTAGATCCGCTTGTTTGGTACGAGTCCATAAGGATCAAAGTCGAAGCGTGAGCCTATTAGTGAAGCAAATTCAATGAAGCAAGAACTGGTACCATAGGGCCATAAACTAGAGAGTAGTTGAAATAACTGAATTTGGGGCTCTTCGATCAAAAACTGAATGGAATGAATAACTCTCTCAATCTTCTTTTTTCCCTTATTCTTTTTATTGTCTGAATATGAAGGAGCTAAGACCATTCCAATGCCCCCTTTCGCCATGCATAAACTAAACCTATAATTAAGATAAGCACGAAAATGAGAGCTTCTATAAATACAGATAGGCCCAATACGTCGAAAGTCATTGCCCATGGATAAAGAGTTTCAACATCAAAAATAGAAATAACGGATTCTCAATTGTAACCAAGCATCGCCCATTGGTTCTATACCCGACTCATAAGTATCAACTTTCTCCGGCCCTCCGGAAATCCCCAAAAAAATCATATTCGTAAAGCAGAAACCCTATGAACGTGGAAAATATACCGGGAATTGTCAAGTCAAAACAAGAATGAATTTTGGTCCTTGAAGCTCCGAAATTCCACTTCCCTTCCGCCCTTCTCAAAGAGGATTGAATCTCTTCCTGTTCTCAAGCGATTCCTTCGGATCTTGGAAGGCCAAAAGCGAAGGCTGGGTCCCTACCGACGCCGGACGGGCCCCTTTCCCCCACGGATCACTTCGGGGAAGAGAGGGCGATCCATCTTGATGAGCCCCGGTTCACGATCATTTTGATAATGGGGTTCAGGCAAGGGGTCTCCGCCCGCTTCACACCGCGCTTCATAATGCCACCCACGTCTTTTTTGCTTTTCTAAGACAGAAGGAGAACGGAGGCGTGTCAGCTTAGATTCTATCTTTTTTTGCCCCGCCGGCTACGAAACAAAGAAAAAGGGGCGTGCAGGACGGAATTTCCATAGCCTTCGGACTCATGTGCCTGAACCCTATTCTATTCTTTGCATGCATGTGTACCGAGAAGCGACTTTCACGGGCCTGGGAAGCGGCGAAGCATGCTAAGCTCATGTTGCCAACAAAGTCGATGATCCCCTTTCTTAAGAGGCATCCCACCCTCACCTCGACAGGGGCACCCAGAGATGCGTGGGCAGATCTCCGTCCCATTCCGAAGAAAAGGAATCAATGGGATTATTTCCAAGCAAGAGGTACGAAGTTGAGTCCCCGACCCATTACTCATTCCTTCCAATCCAAGCCTAAGAAGCCGCCTATTTCTCGCGAAGCTATTCCGTTCCGGGAAGCGTAGAGGTACGAAGTTAGTCGAATACAAATATCTCTGCTCTTGCCCGTTCAGGAGCGGAAGCCACTCTAAAGAATAGATGCAGGGTGACTGATAAGGAAGCTTGACTCTAAGAAGGGCTATTGGGCCTAGCTTTCTCTTCCCCCCTTACCCCTCGTTCAGTGTCATACTAAAACTTCTCGATTTGATTTGTTTCAAGCAATTCCCCTTCGCTGGGTTCTCAATTGAACTATGCAACTTAACGACCTGTCCGGGTTCTCTATTAGATATTTGCTTTCTTTGTTCGACTTGTCTACGTTCTCTTTTCTTAGCCCGTGGAAAAAGCTAAAGAAGAAGCAAGCTTCAACGCCTTAAGCAAAGTTTATCATTCAACAATAAAGCAAGTAATTCATTCCACTATGAAACTGAACGCTGGGTGTTAGCGCTTTAACTGGAACCAGTGCTTTTACAGCCAGCCCATGTGGAAGGCTCCTGAACGCAGCTCACCCTTCACTACGTTCAGTTTCTCACTAGAAGTATTCATTAATATACTTAAGCTTGTTAGTGTTAGATATTTGCTTTGACACCCTAGCGGTACGAAAAGAAGCAAGGCTATGGATACCACTTTGCCCGGGCTAAAAAGAAGATATTTTCTTTGTTTAAAGCGATTCCACTTCCAATCTCATATATCCGTTTTCGAGTGGAAGAAGCTTCAACGCCTATCGATTGACTTCCCCTTCGGGCAAGCTACTTTCCTTCTTTTGCCCTCTCTTTCCGTACCTTTCGCTTTGCTTAAGCGACTTCGTTCCTCAACATGGGAAAAGCACCCAACCGCCCCAGGCTTCTCCTTCCCCAAAGATTCGTTCCGTGTGCATAGACTTCGACTTTCCTTAGGCTACTTTCTAGTGAAGCGAAGTCAGCATCCAACTCTGGTCACCTCCTTGAAAGGGTCTCATCCTCCGTAGCTACCATCAGGCTTCGAATCTGAGGTTGAGGTCTGGCATCTTTTTCTGTTCCCATAGGGAATGTTCGGTGACTCGGCGGGAAGGGAAATTCCTCCCCGGCTTGCCAATCAACTGACCCGCTTTCCTTGGTCAAGGCAGTGCGGTCCTGCGGCTTCGGATGATTTTGGATTAGCTTCTGGGAAATAGGGAATAGGCCCTAATCAACATTTTGGTTTATTCCAAAAAGGGTTCCCGTTCGCTGCTTTTCCCAGGCTACGAAGGGCTTATACTGCTCGCCTCATTGCATATAGGAATATAGAAAGTAAAGAGGAAAAGGCATGACCAGAAGAATTGTGTGAAATAAGTGAATTAATAGGAGAAGTGGGAGATTGATTCCTTTAATAAATAAGGCCATTAGCCTTTTCATTCTTTAATTCTTATCCAAGACTTGTATCATTTGATGATGCCATGCTTGATAGCTTGTAGTGAACAGCCCCATTATAAGAGGTTTTGGAAAATGTTGATGGCTTGGAGTTCCATATCTCTGATTTCCTTAAGCTAGGGTGGAGTGAGTGATGCCCCTTCGGGTATCACGAACGGAGTTAAGCAGTTTAGAAGCTTTCTCTTTCAAGCTTTTAAAACGACTACTGAACGTCTGAGGCCCTAATCATTTGTCTCATCTCAACCTTGACCTCGAATAGGTCTTTGGCCTCGACTCCCGGATCACTATGGCCGACTTTCGTCTACAAAAACCGTCCTCTTATCCCCCTCAATCGAGCAGGAAGGAGTTCCACAAGAGGAAGCACTCTACATCTCTAATCGAAAAAGAAGTCATCCCTAAGGGGCGAAGCAGCTCGACTGAAAGGAGAGGGTATTTGCCTGCATTTATTCATGATTGAGTATTCGATTTTGATTTGATATTTATTACAAATTGTAGAAATAGAACTTCTTCCTCTTGTTGCTAATGTTACTATATCTTTTTTATTTCATTTCACACAAAAAATCTCATTTTCCTCTGCTTCTTTTGTTGAGACAACAATCCCCCTGTCCAACCAAGGGCACCCCTTCCTAGTCCGCTTCAACAAAGCCTTGCATTGGCAAAGGGGAATGAAAGATTTGCTTCTGTCCTCCGGACTGCCTTTGATTTAGTTCCCCCGGCTGTCTTGGCCCATGGCCTTCGACGTGCTTCGTCTTAAAGGAGAAGATCGGCATCTCGCATGTCCTTTTTACTTTCTTTCACTTTCAAAGGCAAAGCTCGCATATTAGGAGTGGAATGGCCAATCCACGTGGCCTGCTTATCCCGATTTCCGAGCAGAAGAGAAAGGTAAGATAATTCTTTACTGGCCTTAACTGAAAGCGGGGGGGAAAAGAAAGCCAAAAGCCAAATCCTCCTATCAAAACAAAGCATAAGGATTGCTTCTCCGTTCGTGTCGGCTTCCCGCGCGCCAGGAGGGATTATTTGTCTTCCTCATTTCGGGAGGCGGCGGATGTGTGACGTTTGGAAAGCGAGAGTCTCCGTCGGTCCACCAATGGTTCAATGCCAATGGCTTGCTTTCTGACAGTGCCCCCACCTTGAAAGAGCGTTCAGTTTCATTTGGAAGTGGAAAGTCTACAGGCGAAGCGAAGAAAGAAGGACTCCCCTCCGTTGTCTCAACCAAGCCTTTCCGTTCCACGAGCTAGCCAGCAAGCCCCCCCACCTCAACATCTATAAAAAAAGCTCTTTTGGGGGCAATGGAGCAAAGCGAAAGGAGAAAGGGCCGCACGCAAGAGAGAGGATAAGGATAGCCAGAATTGTATTGAGGCCGCAGCAGTGGAATTCACTGAAGCAGTGGGCGTGGCAGAGGCAGATCTTTGTTGGTTTAAGCAGGGGCGATAAATAAGAGTTCTATTGAAGACTTCACTATCCCGAAGACAGGTGTGTGCAGCCAGAAAGGGAAAGGCCCCACGCGGTTGTACGGCAGCAGCCCAGAGGAATGAAAATGGATCCCTTTCCAAGAGAATTATTTCACTTACGGGGGTAATCATGAGACTTTTTGGTCCAGCTTAGGGATTGAATACCCGGATCACCAGACCTAAGTGCCCTACCCTACATTTGATCTCGCCCTAAATGGAATGGCTCTCTTAAACAAGATTTCAGTGATTCCGTCTGCCGAGAAGTCAGAAAATCATTCTCAAATATCAAATCAAAATCGAATACCCGGGCCCCCAAGCAAGAGCTTCTCCAGGCGAGAATCGCGCCATGCCCTCATCAATTGCAAGGATTCGATAGAGTTGCTTGGAGCTCGCGAAGCGAAGGTACGTAGTAGCTTGAGCAAAGCGAAAGGAGAAAGTCCCCCTACTTTCTAAAAGCAAGGACGGGGAAATCCTTCCCGGCTGTAGGTCAGTCTATTCGACTTTTGAATAAGAGCAAAAAATGACCTGCGGGAACTCACTCTCCTGCGGAGAAGATGTCCATCTCCCTCCAGGAGAGCAATTTGCTTCTTTGTTCACTCCTCCGAACCTTTGTAATTCTTCGTTCGGTCGACTATGAAACTGAACGCAGGGTTGTCAATTCGATATTTGTATTGGACTTTTCTCCCCTCTTAAGCTTGTAGTCCTTCCATTGAATGGAACTCCTTTGGTCTCGTCTCCTTTTCAGTCCCCCTCTCCCTTATGGTCGAGCGTCCTTTTCAGTCCCCCTCTCACAGGAGGCTTCTGAGGGGCTCGCTACAGAAAACCTTCTTTCCCTTTCTGGAGTTTCTATCCTAAGGGGAGGGGGAATTGGCTGCCTCTGAGAGGGGCGGAATCGAAGAAATTCGTCTCCCTTTCCCCGTTCGGATTTGAGTACGAAAGGCCCTCCCAGATGAACATCTTATTAATGTGAAACAAGAGGGACTGACGGGGGGAAAAGGAGACTGAACGAAGATGCGTCGGTTCTTCGCTTCGGGCGTTCTTGCTGCTCCGAAAAAAAGAAAGATCGTCACACTCCCTGCCTTCCCATCGTAGTATTTCATGAGGGAAAACGTCCGGGCCGGTTTAAAAAAGAGTTTCAACTTGCCAGGTTGGTTGAACGGGAGACTCGAAGGGAAAGAAAAAGGCGGAAGGAGGCTTCCGGAACAAGGAGCAAAAAGCAAAGACCCTTCTAAGACTACGTGACACTTCTTTTCTCCTCAATCCTGAGCACTTTCTTCTGGCAAATAGACGACTGAAATGCTTTATCAGGAACGACGGGGATTGAACCCGCGCGTGGTGGATTCACAATCTTTAAAGAAGATGGAATTCCGCTTTCATCACCGGCGAAAATCCTCTGGCCTCGCGGGGCGGGCCCCTGTGGCTCTTTCTTATTCTTTTGGACGAAAGCAAAATTCTTCTAATTCGTTTAAGAAAGTCTCACCTTCCCTCTTCTGGTTCAGTGAGAAATTCTCTCGCAGCGAAGAAGGCCTACCCGCAGAGGTTTTGGGGCAAGCCAGAGCAAGACTTCTCTGTGGGAAAAAAAGGGGGTTCACAATTCAAGAACTGAAATCCAGGATCATGCCTTGCTTCCCCTGATATTCCCAAAAGCTGCATCCAAAAGGAGAGAAGCCTGGGGCGGTCTGTCCAGATCCGTTCCGCTTGAACGCCCCACCGATCGAAAGAGCTCCAACTGCTCCAGCTTCATAAGAAGAAATTGGATCTTCTTTTCCGGTCCGGGTGGAGAAGTAAGGGAATATCGCCAGTTCTTTGAAAAAGAGTGGAGCTTCTGAGGACCAAGGAAGAGGAAAGAGAGAGTCCCATGCGTCAGTTTGTGGATCGCTAGAGGGTCCCAAGGGTTCGGTTGTTCGCCGATTCAAGTGGTACGTGAGTTGGGTTTAGAACGTCGTGAGACAGTTCGCTTCCTCTTCTGAGCCCGAGAGTGGAGGCCCGACCCTTGGGGTTTCCGCATGCAGAAAGGCCGAGGCAGAGCCTTTTTTTCTCCGCCAAATCTCTCTTCTATTACGAAGACCGCCTGGTCGCGGAGAGGCTCACTTTCTGAATTACATCCACCCCTTTTCAGGATCCTAAGTTTTTATGGATTCCTTCTTTGTTCACCTGACAAGCCGCCCCGAACTAAAGAAAGAATGTTGACCGTTCGAGGATAGACGACAGAAGGAATTGTTAAGATTCTATTCGTACGGATTCGGGGTTCATCCCGCCGTCGCCCCACCGATTCTCAGGAACTAAAAAAATAGCTAAGGCTTTTGCTCGACAGGCATTTTTCAAAGAAGAGGGCACCCCGCCTTTCCGACCCGAAAGAAGAAAGAGGGGAGGGGCCGTGTCCTCGCTGAAGTCAACCTACTTTCTCCTATAGAAGTAACTCATGCTTTTTTGGGACCCCCCCCCGCTCTTGCAAGTTTTGAATGGATCTGAAAACTGCCAAGAGGTTAGGAACATTCTTCTTATAAATAAAGCAGGGGGTGAGACTGACTTTCCACGGAACAGGCCGTAGGCAGATATGAATCCCCGTTCCAGGGATTTTCTCTATTTAAAGTAGGAGGGGAAAAAGCCTTGAATTAATGAGTCAGAGTCAAACAAAATAGACAATTGAGAACCCCCCAGTTGAGAATTGGGATTCCCGG
>JAOTQR010000003.1:0-10214 GCA_025774065.1 Solanum ossicruentum | reverse complement strand
GAAATATGCATGGAATCTCATCATACTCACCATCTTTCTATTATCGATAATGGGGGCACATGAAAGTACATTTTCATGTTTTAGTTTAGCCTTACATGCCTGAAATGAAGAACGACACTAATCTCTCAAGGACGTTGACCCTAATCTTTCGAACCCTAGTTTTCTTCTCTTCTTCTCTCAAGAATATAATTCTAACTTGGATTTAGCGTAAAAAGTCTTAGAATGGGTTTAGAAACCCTTTTTAGACCAAAAAAGACCTATATTGATCATAATTTAAGTTTAAGAGGGGTTAGGAAAATCTGGAATACCCCTCACAAAAAACTAAAAAGTTTGACCTTCGGCGTACCAAGTCCGCAACGCGGAGTTGGCCATTTTTGGGTTTTTTTTCGTAAAAAATTCTCCGATCGAATTTTCTAATCCTGTAAAAAATATTGGGATCACAACTAAATGTAACTCTGCAGTAGGTGCGCATCACACACCTGTCACGCACTCTCATTGGAAATCGTATTCGTATGGAAAAATTATCTTTTGATCCAGTTGCTCTAAAAATCAACCAAGATCATTCTTCCACTCAATTTTTCATGTTGATCGCATATCCAACCTTAAATTTTCCATCGGTATTTGGGAAGACACGTTATGTGCACACCTCTCATCTAGAGGTATTTTGGTAATTTTATCGAGCATTACAATATGGCAATCTAGTACACTAATTCAGTAATTCGAATGCATTAATTCCATTCTGAATACAAAAATTAGGGTTTTTAAGTTGTAACAACCTATCTTAAGATGAGAAGCCCCACATCGGCAAAACATAGGAGAAATAGTGGGTATATAAGTAAATAAGTCTTACCTACTAATGATGCATTTTAAAGCCCTGCGAGTCCTGGCTCAAAGCAGACAATATCACTAGCAGGCTGAGTCGTTACAGATGATATGAGAACCACTCCTGACCTATGTCAGACTTGTCAATGTGGGTCAGAGTTCAACTGAGTTTAAGCAAGTCCTGGTGAGGCAGGGCAAAACTTAGTGTTGAATCTAGATGAATCTCAGGAAAACCTTAGCGAGGACGACGCTGAGTCCATAGAGGAGGTGTATGTAACAATCCATCTTAAGATAAGAAGTCTCATATCGGAAAAAAAAGGAGAGGTGTTGGGTATATAAGTAAACAAGTTTTATCTACTAGTTACACATTTTAAAGTCGTGAGGCCTTAGGCTCAAAGCGAACAATATCATTGGCGGACTGGGTCGTTACATAAATATAAACAAGTAACCATTAAAGCATTATAAATTAAACATAGAAATAATTTAAGAATCACAATTAAATTTATCTGGATTAATGAATTAATGTATCCGGATGGGGGGAATCTTAGTAGCTCAGTTGGTTGACTACCTGAACTTTCACCTTGTTGGTGAGGGTTCGATTACCCACATTGTAATCCCCCTCCCCAGTTCCCCTTCCTCTACCCCCATTTTTTTAAAAAGAAAAATGTATCCGGATGGAAAGAAGGGATTTTTGAAATTTTTGAAAATGAATGAAAATAATGACAAATATGATAAATAAAGATGTGTAATTAAATAATTATTCCTAATATTTTTCTAGAATACACGCACACACACAAATGTATATATATTTTTCCTTGGTCTAATATTTTTGTGCTTGCTTACAAGTTACAAACACCAGAAAATAATGTATTTTCCAGAAAATGTTTTTTATGAAGCATATTTATCTTACTACCAAACATACCCTAAGGCTCAAAATGTAAGTACTATCCACTGTTAAATCAAGAATGGTAGGGGCTGTTTTTTCACAACACTTCCTATGTGTGTGTGTACCAAATGGGAAGGTTGGAAGTCACATTCAAATTATTTTAGTTTAGAAATTAAAGTGAATGAAATAGTAATTAGATTTTGGACCCCTCTCATAGATACATTAATTAAAACTAGTTAAAAGAGATTGATTTTATGTCAACTTTACATGTGTGGCTTATAAATGCAGTTAATGTAAGTTGTTCATACAAGCATTGGGACAACTTTCAGCCTAATATATCGTCAAGCCAGAGTTAAAATTTTGAATTTATAAATTCTGAATTTCAAAAATATAACTTTTAAATTCTTGATAAATTATTCATACGTATTAAATGAATTTTGAATATGAATAATAATACAGAGCCTGAGCTAATTAAATTTACTGAATTATGTTAAACTCGACCTCCATCCAAAATTTGAAATTCAAATTATGTAATAAGCAAGTAGATTTACAAATATGCAGATAGAACATGTAGTAAAGCTTAATTATTTTTGTAATGTAATCTTCTTTAAGGTCTAAGAATTAGCGGTGGAGCCAGAATTTTATGTAAGGAGTGTCACAATTTAAAGAAGTAAAATTACGTAGAAGTAAGAGAAATGTTAATATGTAATATATACATATAAAAGAAATATTTTTAATTAAACAATGAAATTTTTTGATGAAAAAGTGTCGGTCGACAACCCTCAAGTAAATGTGGCTCCGCTACTGCTAAAAACTTTTAACTATGTATTATATAATGAGAATTTCATGATACATGATATATGACATATATCTTGATGACATCTTACAGTACTTCAGTTGAAAGATTAAATGCTTAATATATAGTCTGTCCTTTATATTTTTCGTATGTTGTGAGGTTTTTGGGTGATTGGTACAAATGATAATATTTTTTGGAAAATAAAATAAGGCGTTGTAGTTATTTTTTAATGTTTGGGAAGTAAATTTTACTTCGATGAGATAGTGATAAGGACTGCGTATATTCTTTCTAGACTCCATTTGTGGAATTTTACTAGGTATGTTGTTGTTATTTGTTTTTAAAGTAAATTAATTCATTAGAGTAAAAGTAGTTTTTAGCAACAATAAATATGTGCATTAATAAAGAATGCTAAAATCTTTACAGACATTAGCTAAATACCATTGAATTCAATTTTGGTATAGGCTTTAGGAATATTTACAAAGAGTGCTGATTGCTTGCTACAAAAAATATCTAGTGGCAGTTAGGCAACAACAACAACATACCCAGTGATATTTCACAAGTGGGGTCTGGGGAAGGTAGATTGTACGCAGACCTTATCGCTACCTCATAGAAGTAGAGAGATTGTTTCCTAAAGTTAAGCAATTGCTATTAATTACTTATCGCTAATGATCATTTTTGGTGCAGTAACTCAAAAATATTTATATATTATCTAGCAAAATATTCTTATGTCAAATGTTGATGCAGAGGAAAGTGAAGGTTTGGAGGCGCGGAAGGTTGGAATGGTTAAGAAGAGGTGTGTGTGTGTGAGGATTTATTGGGAAGGAAGTAATAAACTTATAATGTTATTTGTATAATTTGTTTATCCTATTTTTATTTGTTATTATTCAAGATTTACGAAATATAAATTGAGACAAAGAGAGTATGAAATATTAAATTAATTATAAGAAGCCATAGAATGCTTGTTGTCAATTTTTCTAATGTTCAATATTATTGGAGCTTGTTGATTAAAAATACTACACATCCTTTTCTTATCAACAATAATAATATAAGTTTTGTTTGGTACGAAGGAAAATATTTTTTTAAAAAACAAGTTGATTTTTATTTGTTTTCTCATATTTGGTTGGTGAGCAGAAAATATTTTTTATTTTTTGATTACTAAATGAAAATATATTTTTAAAAAATACCTTTTATTTTTTGCTGGAGAGTAGAAAATACATTTTAAAAAAATAGTTTCTAATATGAAAATGAACTCCGATTTAGGACGCGACTCCGGCAGTTAATAAGAGACCTAACTCAACTTCTGACTCAAGATTTGACTTTCAAATTTAGACTAGACCCCAACTTTTGAATCGAAAACTGACCATACCCGACTCTAGACCTAATTTTTAACCCTAACTCTTTCCCCAAACACAATAACAAATAAATAAAATGTAAAATAAAAGAAAAAAAAACTAGGAATAATTTAATATAAATGAAATAAAAATAAAAGAGTGATAAATCTCATTATAAAGAAGTAAAGAAAATGGTCCCCTCAAATTCACTTGTAAAATCTCCAATGATGAATATTTTGAAAGTTATTCCCAAAAAAATAGGGGTGATAAAAAGATGTGTAAATAATTACACTATTTAAATGATTGCATTGTCACTAGCATCTTTAATTATTTGGGTTTCAAGTAGTATTTTCCAAACTTTATGTTAAGATATAAAGGAGCAGTTGTAGCAGTATATTTCATAAAGGACAACTTAAAAGAAACCCCCCACCCCACCCAAAATTCAAGTCCAATAAATACCACCTCCCTATTTTATGACTTATCTTATATGGTCAATTTTAAAAATTTCATCAGTTTAGAACTTAATTACTTAAATACTTGTTAGTCTGTAATATTTTGAATCTTTATTAGATTTTGAACTTCAGATACATGAAGTTAAAATTAGGTGTAATTTATTCTGGATATACTATATCTAAGTGGATTCACATGTATCTAAGATATACTTAGACAAATCTCGTTCGTCTCTCTCATATCTGCTCGTCATTCTCTTATCTTGCTCACATATTTCGTTATCTTAGATATATGTATTTAGTGTGATTCGTATGTATCTGAGATACATAGACAAGTCTTGCTTATCTCCCTCCTTTTATGGCTCACCTTTCTCTCTATTTTAATATTAAGTAGTAAAAAATATGTGTCTAGATATATTCGACTTGAAATCTGACATGAAATTATTAATTAGTGAAACAATATGAAATTTTTTTAAACTATAAAAGAAATTACTCCCCTATTTCAAAAAGAATGACCTACTCTCCTTTTTGGTTTGTTTAAAAAAGAATGAACCCTTTCATTTTTGGCAAAAAGTAATTTCAACTTTCCACGTGGCATGTTTCAGACCATAATATTAAAGGACATTTTGGTACATTTAACATAACTTTAATTTGGCACTACAAGATTGGACTTTGGTGGTCATAATATTGGAGTTGTAGGACTATAGATATAGCATGTGATATGCAAATAATCATACAAGACAATACGACAATGAAAAGAGTATATCACACAATTAATGAAACGCATATGAGACGAAACAACTCGCGAACTTTATTTAGTAACAAGAACCCATATAACTTGGTATCCACATATGCACATAGATTTGAAGGTGACTATGTATGGGAGAATATGAACATGTGAAAGAGTGGAGACATGGTTAATAGTTCTGCCAGAGTTGGTAAGTGTCTTTATATGCCAAGGAGAGATCTATGTTTCATGCCAAATAATTATTTATCTTCTAAACTCTGTACCAAGTCAAATTAAGTCATTCTTTCTGAAACAGATGAAGAAAATAACAAATACGATGTGAATATTTATGTAATTAGATAAACTTTTCTAAATTAAGTAAACATTACATGAAAGTACAAAAACAAAACAAGACTTAAATTTGTATGGCTGCAAGCAGCACAGGGACAAAAATCAGAAATTTGCAGAAAAGGAACAAAAAAGAAGAGAAAATTAAGTTTGCTGATCTTCTTTTAAATCCATTGGCAGCTGCATCACAATTTCATTTTATTTTAATGCGGAACGAGGACAGACAAGAGATTATAATATGGAGAATTGAATTTTTATTGATAGAATGAAAATTATTCTAACTAATTAATCAATCTACTAAGATTCTTCGAATTACAATATTTAGGTACTCTCTTTTTTCAAGTTTATATGATGTAGTTTGATACGGAAAGACTTTATAGCGTTACAAACTATTCTTTAAAAAGGTACATTTTTGTAGACTTTTTGCTAAAGTGGAACCTAACATGAATAAAATATTAATAGTGTCATTAATATCAACTTAAATTTTTTTTTTTGAAATTGACTAAAAAAATATATTTTATAAAATAAAATGGAAGGAGTACTCAAATTATAAATATTCTCTCCTCTAAAATCACTCTCACTTTTACACACTTGTATAGTTGAGATTCAACTTTGTTTTTTCCTCCCCTTTTTCTAAAGAAATGAAAATTAAGAAAGAATGATTGAGAAAAAAATCACTCTTTCTTAATTTCTTTCCTTTTTTTTTTGGCCAACCCATAAATCAAGAAAATCAAGGTTATCTTATGAAAATGCAATTTCTTTATATTTAAAAGAAAGTATGGTTTCAAGGCTGAAACTTAAAGAAATCGACGAAAGACATCACCAAAATTGAAGCTTGTGGCATAATTACAACAAAATTCCTTCAGATTCTTCTGAGAGCTCATTCTTAATTCTATGAGATCGTGTCATAAGTAGTATAGTCATCCTTTTGTGCTATGGATTGTGAATCTCAATTAAATATAGAAAAATGGCCGGATTCTTTTCACTAGGAGGAGGAGGAGAAACAGAAGAAACAAGCAATCACGAATATCATCATCATCAAGAAAACACTAGTACTCACAATTGGTTCTTATACAAAAATCATGATCAAGAATTACCAGTATACAAAGGTTTCGAGCTATGGCAACAACAACAACAACAACACGATGAGCAAAATTATCAAATTCTTCGAAACCCGATTATTAATCCATTTGGATTAGGTCATGACCATCATCATGGTCATGGACCTAATATGATGATGATGAGGAGTAGTACTATTTCAATAAGTTGCCAAGATTGTGGGAACCAAGCTAAGAAAGATTGTCAACATATGAGATGTAGGACTTGTTGTAAGAGTAGAGGTTTTCAATGTCAAACACATGTGAAAAGTACTTGGGTTCCAGCTGCTAAAAGAAGAGAAAGGCAACAACAACTTGCTGCTTTGCAACAAAAACAAGAAGATAATAACAAGTCCAAAAGACAAAAAGATGATACAATTAATACTGGTATGTATTTATCTTGCTTAATATCTAAATTCGTCATTTTCTTCGATCATTCTTTGTTATGGTGATAGAGATAAAAATTTAATCACAAATTCTAATAAGAGAATTAAAAAAGATTTGAGGATGTCACACTTGGATTTCCCTTTATATTGAGGAAATCCTAAGATCTTATAGTACTCTTATATATTTTAATTCGTCATTTTTTTCGATCATTCTTTGTTATAGTGATAGAGCTAAAAATTTAATCGCAAATTCTAATAAGAGAAATAAAAAAGATTTGAGGATGTCACACTTGTATTTCCCCATATGCTGAGGAGATCCAAGATCTTATAGTACTCTTATATATTTTAATTCTATCATTTTCTTCTGCCATTCTTTGTTACAATCATGAAGTTAAAAATTTAATCACAAATTCTGTCAAACTTGTAGTTCCTCTTATGTTAAGGAGATCCAAGAAGTTATACTCTTATATATCTTAATTCGTCATTTTCTTCGATCATTCTTTGTTGGTGATAGAGCTAAAAATTTAATCACAAATTCTAAAAAAATTTGAAGATGCCACACTGTATTTCCTCTTATGTTGAGGAGATCCAAGATCTTGTAATCTTGCATATCATAATTCGTTATTTTCTTCGGTCCAGGGGTGGCAAAATTAAGCTTAACTCGTCTAATTCGACCCAACCCGTTGAAATTTGAACCAATTAATAATCCTCCAATTATTAGGTCAATCTATCTCAGCCCATTTAAAATTTTCTAATTCTCATACTTATTGATAAAAAAAATTATTTTCACCCTAGAAGGATTTTAAATCCCTTAATTGTACCATTCTTCTAAAAAAATTGATGTAATTCAATAATTTTGATTCAGATTTTATATTTAAGATATTATTTTAAAAAAATTATAAATATAAAATTCTCATTTCGTCTCTAGAGTAGAAAAAAATTCATGTACTAAAGTTTGATCGATATTCATCAGCTTTTTTCCTTTTTTAACCTGCCTTTCTCTTTGTCATCATCACTGGGTATTCCATACCCCACTTGTGTGATTTCATTGGGTATGTTATTGTTCTCTTTATCATCATCACTGTTTCTAATTGGTAATTCCTAGCTAACAAAAACAAAGTTAAATAAACCCTATTTACTTGTTGAAACATGTTTTGCTTATTGATCAATTATCTAATTATATGTATATATGTTTTATTTTCTTTTTTTGTGTTTTTAGGGTTAGAAGTTACAAATAATTTTCCATCAAAAGTAAATTCAACAGCCATATTTCAACGTGTTAGATTGAGCTCAATTGAAGAAAATGAAGATCAAATAGCATATCAAGCTGTTGTTAATATTAATGGACATATATTCAAAGGAATTTTATACGATCAAGGTGAAGATAATCATGAATACAATTATATGAATGGTTATGACAGCTCATCACGCGATGATCACATGTTACGTCAGCATAACCTTAATATTACTGGCATCGCCACATCAGCCGTGAATGACACGACTGCAAAGTATAGCGGTGCTACTTCTGCGGAGGCCGCAGAAGGGTTACATTTTCTAGAAACTTCTCTATACTCTAGTGCTTCCTTAGTTAACACTACTTTTGTGGGTGGTACACAATTTTTTCCACATCCAAGATCTTGAGATTAATTAATTATTAATATTTGACAAAAAAGATACTTTATATTTAGCTTTAATTAGTTTGCTCTTACTTAAGGGGTTGTTTGGTTGGTGTAATAGGATAATTTATTCTTCACTTAATTTAGGTTCATTATTGTTACTCTTACTATATTTATGTCTTGTTGCTACTGTTTTTTTTTTCCTTATACAAGATATTTGCATAAGTTATGTGAAACCTATATATTATTCATACGTGAATAAAACAACTAATCAAAATAACGAAATTAATCATTTATCATGACACACTTAAATGTAGTATGAAAGAAGATTGGTAGATTCTCAATTAATTTTTGCTATTAATAGTGAAATTTAAAGGCAAAATTTTCATGTGTTTGACAAATAAAAAAAAATCAAATCTAAAGGCGTGTTGAAATGCATAATATAATTAATTAAAATAATTAAATTCTATTTTTGCTAATTGCTTAAACTTTTAATATGTTGTTGTAACACCCCAATTTTTTTTTAGCTAAGACTGAGTCATTCTTCGTAGGATGTAATATTTTAGTTAACGATTCTTAATTGAGTATAAGTGTTAAAGTCAAATTCTTAATGTGGGAATAGAATTGGACCTAATATAAGATCATAGTTTTAATGTATGATTTTATAAAAGTTAGGAGAGCGAATGACTAGCAAGTTGTATATACAAGTTAGGATCAATTCCTAAGGATTTAAAGTATATTATGTGTGATTTAGAGTCATAAAAGATCCTTTATATTAAGCCAAGTTCAAAGAATTTCTAGTAACTAAGTTTTCGTATGAATCGATAGAAGAGTCAACTTCAAATAACCATATCTCCTAAAATATGATGATTTAGATGACCCATAATATATCAAATCAAAGATATTTGAATTATCTTTCCAACGCATCTAATTTCGCATTAATCGGAGTTTGGAGTAGAAAGTTATAACCATTTTAGTGAAGAGGTGAAGAGCTGTCCGAAAGTCCGCGCACGGAGTGTGTCGCGGACCCTCACTAGATGAATTAATGACGTTTTTTCTTTATAATTTGAGGGTATTTTTATCCTAAAACCGGTTCTATTTATAGTCTCCAAAACATATAAAACATCAGTTTTCATGATTAAAACCCCCTCCCTTCTCTCCTAAACATAAACCCTCAAGAATCATCAAGAAAAATAATCAAGTTAGGATTAGCTTTCAAGATTCCTCTTCAAGGTAAGTTATTCTTTGTGAATTTCAATATACCCAAATTGAACTTCTTCATCTATTTATGGAACTCTAATAAAATTTTAAATCATAACCTAAGTTTTCAAGAAAACAAATTCAAGAATCCCAAGAAAGGATTTCTTGTTTCTTCTTCGTCTTCAAGAATTATGATTCTTCATCAAGAACTCCAAAGAGTCTAAGTCAAGATTTCAAGAATCAAGGATAATTCTTTCAATCAATATCCTTCCAAGCTATTTCACTTTAAAAGAATTGCAAAAATTGAGGATTTTCTCCAAGAAAGAGAAGAGAAGATCGCAAACTTTTTGCAAACTTCAACCAACGATTTCTCTCTCAATTTTGATCGAATTTGAGTGATTCAAAAGAATACATTATATATTTTTTTCTAAAAGAACACCGTGAGAGTTTCAGAAACTGATTTTGTTGCTTCTTTTGAGGTAAAATCTATAGATTTACTGCTGCGTTTTTAATATATTTCGAAAACTTTAACATGCGATTTCTTCCTTAAATTAGA
>JAOTQR010000002.1:21768920-21786864 GCA_025774065.1 Solanum ossicruentum | reverse complement strand
CATATGCGGGCCGACAAGGTCACCGCTGCGTTAGAACCGCCCAACAAAAGTACCATGCATACATACTCATATAGTTATACATGCGCACGATAATAACCGGCCCGGAAACCGGTGAACGAGGCCAAAAGGGCGCGAATAGAGTCGTGAGAATCATATGCATAAAAAGTAATTCCAAAAACTTAATAATATGTAAAATAATCATTTTTGAAATCAAGAAAATATTCTTTTATAACATTTTACCAAAGGTACTCAAATTCACATTTAAAGGTGATTTCAGAATAAATTGAACTTATAGCTTTCCAACTATATACTTCCGGTCAAACGAACGTTATTCATGGGTTCAAAACTCAAAAATTACAAATAAAGTAAAAATTGATCGTAAGATTGGCCAAAAATGAATATAGATTATATGTAGACTTAAATTGTAAAGGAAAAGGGATTTTTTTCGAATGTACAACGTTGAATAAGCTTACTAGTTCATGCCATAAGGTAGGAAATCTTTATATACCTTGATTGTCGGACCTTGTTACTATCTCAAAGTAACCTCCTCTTCCTCCAAATACGTATCTACAACATGGAAAGGATAAAAGTAACATTTGCAGCCAATAAACATACTTTGGCAGCCCAAACGTAGCAAAACAACATATGGACAGCATAACAATATTCCCATTTGCGCTCCATTTTGACGATGATAATTCCAAACTTTTTCTAACTTAAACCAAACTATTTACACATACCAATAGTGATAATATATTCTTCTAACATCACCCAAGAAATCATTAAGGACATGAGCCAATAGATTTAAATCTAACAACCCACAATTTCTAACTAACTTCACACCTAAAATAGCACAAGGAAACTCTTTGTTAAATGGAACCAAAAATCTGGGCAGCAACCTTGAGTTAATAGATTCAACTTAAACCATGTCAATAATATCAAATTCTCTTCATAATACAATCCACAAACCATTTAGAACTCACCAAAACAAAAGGAACCAGGAAACAATTTTCTGGACACAAGCTGTCCAGAAATTTCCAGCAAACATATCAACATCCAAATCTTATTTTCCATGAACCAAACTTAATAAAAACATAAATGTAATCATTTACCTTCAAGACCAAGGTTTATATCTTCTTTAGGGATTTTTGTGAGGTTGTAAAGCTTGTCTTTCAACCCTTGAAACGAGAGAAAACAAAATACCAAGAAAGCAGATCTTTTTTTTTCAAGTTGAAATGGATTTGTGAGCTAGGTTGTATCCCTCTTTACGAGTCTAACTTTTTGTTCCAAATTTTATGAAAATTTTGACAGCATCTCCCCTTAAAATACGCCGCCCCGAAAATTCAACTCGGCCCAAATAATCAACAATAACAACAACCTACAACATCCATAAACCATCTCCAATCCCATCACTCCAATACCCAACACAAACCCCTAACGTTAAAACGCAACATTACATTTCCAACGAGGCTCCAACTCAAGCTGACTCCCCGGTATACTTTCGTATAGTTTCCTAACACTTCTTTCACCTCAATGGACTATTGTCATAACAAATAAACATAAACACATCATTACAAATCAATATATCTTCATAATCAAGTTTATCTCCAATTCAAACCCCAAATTCGAATTTCACAATTCAACTAAAAATCAACCTTATTTTCATGTTTTACCTTCATTTAACACATCTCTGACACACCCACAAGCTTTATCAACATACCTTTCAAGCTCCTTTCTGGACCCAAATCTTCATAACCCTCAAACCAAGCGTTTTCTTGACCAAATAACGCCTCCACGCCACTTAGAGGACTCCATATACCAAGCTTGAAGCGTCAAATAATCGAAAACTCGAAAAAAACATAATTTCTTCTGCTGCTACAATAACCCGATAGGCTGCTACAGTAACTCGAGTTCTCTTGGCTGCTCTCAATTTTGACTAAGTGTGGAAATGTTCTTGTACAGGAGAGCATATATGTACATATATATAGGCACACTTATTCCCACTTGGACCAATCACAATTAAACACACATATGACCCCACAAAAATTTTAAATCTTAAGGATTAAACTTTAAAGAAATTTTACATTTGGTCCCAAACTTTTTCCAACTTGAACCAATTAAAGACTTACGGTTTCTAACAACAGTTGATTTAGAAAGATTAAATAAAAAAATCTATGAAACATTTTTGGGGACCCCATATAATGTATAAGATGAAGCAAACAACTCAAAGGGGCACATCACGAAGATCCGTGCAATGCACAAGCTCAATAATTATTCATAAATTGATTTTTTAATGATATAACTAAATGCTATTAAATTTTCTCATTAAGTGTAAAATTAATATCTGATAAATATTATTAGTATTGATTAAATTTTAAATTTAATGGTTAAGTGGTTTTAATTTTTTATATGTATATTTGTAGTACTTTCTTTTTGACTCAAATATAATCACGGAAAGATATTAAAATAATTATTTAATTTTACTTGTCCAATTTAAAGAAAAATTTGTTTTATTCTAATTTCAATTTCAGTATTTACTCAATTTAAAATAACTAATCGGGGTGATATAGCGAAATCACAGTTGAAGCAATTGAAAAAATCAGGGGCAATATTGTAAATCATAATTGAAGTAAGCATTTGCATGCCTTAAAAAAATTAAATTAAAAGGTCCACGAAATATTTTTATGGGCCCCGTATACTATATAAGAGGAAGCAAGCACGTCGACAAGGAACTGTCTGTTTGGCAACCCCAACTCACACTTATATAATAAGAGAATACTTTAAGTTTGACGGGTCCTAAGGACCTAAATTGATACAAATCTTCGGTAGGGTGTGGCATTAAATAAAAGCCCCAGATAAGATAGAACAAATGATGTCAAACTATTTTTGTAACCTCTTAACCACTTCACTAAACAGGTGGCAATACTTGTATAAATATTAAATCAAATTTTGACCTATATGTACAATGTAATTTTCTAATGAAGGGGATACCCCTCGGCCACGAGTAACTCTGCCCCTGCGCTCTCCAAATTTAAGGCGTCTTATTGAAAACGGAAGGAGATTGACTCTAATGCTTCATTTTTTTCGATAAGTCAAAATTGATAGAAAATCAAAACAAATGAGTACAGGTGAAGTGAAATGAAACTAATATGAGTTAAGGAATATCCGCAAGGCCACATTATTATCGAGTAGGATTGGTCACACCATTTATATTTCTGATTTTTGGAGGAAAGTTAGTTAAAATCAGTTACTGTTATTTTCACTGTAACTGCTTTCAATTCCTGATTTTAGTATAAGTAAGAATCTGTAATACTCTTTGAAAGACATGCTAAGAAGTGATTTCTGAATATTCTCTATCAATTTTTCTTTAATTTTCTCTATCTCTATCTCCCAATCTTTCTGTTCTTCTCTGTTATTTTCTTTTCTCCTTTTTTTGTCTTGATACCTTCAATTAGGTATCAGAGCCATGGGTTCTCATAAGGAAACAACTGTTACAAATGATCTCCAGGCACAATACGAAGACTTGATTACTCAACAAATCAATTTACCCACTGTTATGGAAGAGAAACATCTTGAACTGAAGGATAGGCGGCAAGCAGAGATGTTGAGAATGGTGAATGCATTTAAGGATTCAGTAGATGGACTTCACCCTCCATCATCAGACCAGGAAGAATGCATCTTCCCACTTCCCAGAGACACAGGGCATCCAGTTGCAATGGGTATTCTCGGATCTAATCTATATCAAACTAATCATATTCGAAGTCATAACCTCAACTTCCCTCACTTCAATGGTGAAAATCTCAAAAATTGATTTTACAGGATTGGACAATATTTTTTAGTACATAAAATACCTCTTCACTATAGGATTAAGCTTGTTGCTATGAACTTAGATGATGAAGCCTTAGCTTGACATCAGTCCTATGTAAAATGCAGAAATTTTCTTGTACCACTTCATTAGGATGAGTATCTAACAGCTATATCAGAAATATTTGAGGATGATTTTTCTGAGCCTATGTTGGAATTGAAACAATTGAGATAAACAAGCACAGTTACAAATTTTCAATTCTCATTTGACAAGTTGTTAGCTTAGTGCAACCTAACTGGACCTCAAGCTGTTCTTTTTTTTTTTTTGGAGTGGACTAAAGAAAAAATTATTAGGTATTGTTATAATGCAAGAATCTCAAATTTTGCAAAAGGCTTGTGGTTTAGCTAGACTAGCCAAGGCAATCTTGTTTGCAAATGCTAGAGGATCTACGCCAGTGAATTTGAATAATTACTCTATGAGAAAAATAGGATCTATTGCTAGATTTTCCAATTTTAGTTACCAATAAAATTCTACAGGGATCATGATTATCATGAATAACATCACCTAAATTTAGAAGGACCATTTCTCTTGCAGAGATGCAAGCGAAAAGGGTCGAGTGCCTTTGTTGCTTTTATGATGATAAGTATAGTCCTAGACACAAATAAAACTTACCAAAGCAGATCGAGTTGGCACCTATGATAGATCCTTCTATCACAGAATCAACTAGCTCAATAATCTAATAACGATAAACTAATAAAAGAAATTTCAATTTAATTTATCAATTAATTTAATTTTTGCACACCCTTCACCGTGACACTATGCTCTTCTTCGACCTGAGAATGGAACTAAACTATTTTTGTTGTTGTTCATCTGGAGTGCCCAAGAATATCAGATGACGTGTCAAGTAAGAAAGTGAAGTGACCAAAAACTGTGTTTTGCGCTTCTCAAGTATCACCAGTTCTACCTTCCAAATAAAGTGAAGTTATCACATTCCTATTTTCATAAATTCCAAATAAACAAAATAAAAAGGGCAATCTGCTGATCGAAACCCTAACCTAGGGTTCCTCTAGCTTCGTGATAAGACAAGGAAAGTTGGGAGGAAGAATGGAAGGAGTTAGCAATGGAGGGATGTTGTACCACGAGGTACAAGAATCTAAGCTTTGCGCTGTACATTGTGTGAACACTGTTTTACAAGGGCCTTTCTTCTCAGAGTTCGATTTGGCTGCAGTCGCTTCCGATCTTGACCGTAAGGAGCGGCAGATGATGGTTCAAGGCAGCGGCGACTTTGTTCCCGAAGAGTCTCATAATGTTTCCCTTGACGGCGATTTCAGCATCCAGGTTAACTCACTTGTCCAGTTCCTTTTTTTTTAAATAAATATTTCGAATAACATGGTGGACTAGGTCAGATTAAGCAGGTTGGGTACACCTCCACTAATCTACTGTTATATGTATAGTTAAATGTGCCACCAAACCCTAGGTAGACGTGAAGGATTTACTGACTGTTGTAGTATACTGGGATTCGGACCTTTAGTTTCCAATATTGTTACTTCCACTCTACACTTCTGGCTCCCACTAGGGGTTTTCTTTTTTATGCGTTTTATGCTAATTGAAAATTGAAGTCGTATGATTTGGAGGCAATTTCTGGAATGGAAGCTTAATTTATGTGTAGTCAATGTTTTTACCTTCTCGTTGAGCATACGGAAGTAAAGGTTGTATTTTGTTAGGAAAATTGATGAAAATTGAAGTCGTATGATTTCGAGGCATATTTTTGAATGGAAGCTTAATTTATGTGTAGTTAATATTTTTACCTTCTCATTGAGCATATGGAAGTAAAGGTTGTATTTTGTTAGGAAAATTGATGTCGAAGTTGCTTACGTTGATGTTTCGTTGTTGTTTTATTTGACTTTGGATGACAAATGGAGCAACTCGAGGATTCAGTATTAGTCAGATTTTGAATAATGCTAATTCAAATTAAGAATCATAAGGAAATTTCAAGAGGTTTTTCTGTATTTTCAAACTTTCATTGTATGATTTTCTTTTTTCATGAA
Organism: Solanum ossicruentum; assembly: GCA_025774065.1. Classification (NCBI taxonomy): domain Eukaryota; kingdom Viridiplantae; phylum Streptophyta; class Magnoliopsida; order Solanales; family Solanaceae; genus Solanum; species Solanum ossicruentum. Next base: position 21,781,014 of record JAOTQR010000002.1, on the reverse strand, counting down.
TATTTAACTTTAAGGAGGAAGTAGTAGCTTGTACAGTTCAAATCATTCTGAAATCCTGTTTCGGAACTCATAGTCCTACTTTGCGAATGGTTTGAACTGTTGCAACGTGTTTATAGATTGACAACCACACACATCCAAACCTTTCTATAATAACCACCTTCTATAACAGTATTTCACCATAACAATCATGTTTTCTCTGGAACCGATCTTTCATATTATAGAGTGTCATATGTTCTCTATAACAACATTTTGCTATAACAATAAAAGAAATATTGGAACAAACGATAATCTTATAGCGAGGTTTGATTGTATGAGATCTCAAGTTCAAATCCCAACACAGACAAAACACATTAAGTGATTTTTCCCATTTAACTGGTACCAGTGCTCATGAAAGGTAGCAATACCTCGTGATGTCACGTTAGCTTGGGCACTACAAACAATAAAAAATAGTACTTGATGGTTTAGTTAGTCCTGCCATGTGTGTGCTAAATATGTTTAGCCCTAGTGTAATTGATAACGTATAGTGTACAAACATGTAATTAGGTGGAACTTGATTTGCTAGAACCTCAGTCAATCTTGAATATGAATGTAACCTAGTCAATCTTAAGTAGCTCCAAATCTGTACTAGTTTACTTGCTCTATCGTTGAATAGAAAATCCTCTAAAGTCCTAATGGATGACAATTCTTTCATTGAATTGCTTATATTCACACTAGTTTTACTTGTTAGCTCAGACTAATAAATTGATAGCAAGTCAAGGATTTTGAATTGGGAAGTATTAGCTCTCACAAGTCATACTTGAGAAGTGTTAAGTATCTTGGGTCTTTGATCCATGGAAACAAGGAGATTGATGATGATATCACACATCGTATTGAAGCAGGGTGTATGAAATAGAGGCTTTCCTTGGAGATACTGTGTGATGAGAATGTCACCAAGGCTTAAAAGTAAGTTATATAGAGTGTTGGTTAGACCTACATTGTTGAATGAGGCAGGTTGTTGGGCCGTCAAGAATGTTTACGTTCTATAGATGGAGGTAGCATAGATGAGGATGCTCAGACGGATGTGCGGGCATTCTAGGAGTCATAGGATTAGGAGCAAAATTATACATGACAAGGTCGGAGTGATCTCCATGGTAGACAAGATAGAGGAAGTGAGGTTGAGATAGTTTGGGCATTTGACGATGAGGTGTGTGGATGCATTGGTAAGGAGGTGTGAAGCTACTTGTGTCTTGAATCGAGGGTTTATCGGGAACAACCTGAGGTCTGAGGGTAGAGTTAAGGTCTGGGTACATGCTACCCTCCCCAACCCCCTACCCACCCCAACCCCACTATGTGGGATTACACTAGGTGTAGTTGTTGTTTATGAAGCGATTATCTTTACTTGTATGTCTTATGACCAAATTGATCACTTTTGGAAATATATTAAGGACCATTTCCATTGTGTTTATTACATTAAGGACCAGACGGAAATAATTTCCATGCGATAAGGACCATTGCGGTTGTGTTTATGCATTAAGGACCAAATTGAACCAAATCCCATACATTAAGGACCATTATGATCATTTACTTCCTTTTTGTCGTGTATATGATCATTTACTCCCTTTTTGTCAAGTAAAGTGTATTTTTTATCAATAATGAAGAACTCATAAGGTATACCTGAAAGTAAAGAGTCCATGTAAAGATATACTTCTCCACAAAGAAATGCAATTTTCTATACAAATAGAACCTCATGGATGCACCAAAAAGGAGATTTTTCCTCTTATACACAAAATCAAACTTCTGCCTCAAAATTTTACCATTTCTTTTCCTCCATACTAACCTTATAAGTGCTAATGAGCGATAACCCACAAACAACTTATCCTTTTCCATCCTCTAAAAGTCCGACTAAATAGTGGATCATTCACGATACCTATTGTGGTCCACTGTATCCTTGAATCATATTTAAAGCTCCCACCCTGATGTGATCCTACTCGGCAACACAGTAATATATGATCTATGTCTTCTCCTGAGTGTTTGCACACGAAACACCAATTAACATATGTGATTCTCATCTTCCTAAAGTTTTCAGGCCGAGCGCCTTCAAAGGTTGCTCCAGTCGCCTGACACCTTGTGGATTGATTGTGGGGGATTTAGGCGTGTCACACCAACCATCTTCCAGTTCCTGGATAATCATTCCCCGATAATGCTTTCCGCAGGGGCTAACCCTATCTTCCTACATACCTCTTTGGTTGTCTGGGAGTTGAATCAAAAGCATTGGATGAAAGGTTCTACGTGTGGGAACAACATTGCTTGCATTGACTCAATTGATTTGAAGTGGCAGTTATACTAAACATGCATATATGACCCTGAAATAAATCTGAGTTGACTTCTAGCCTTTTATATTGCTCTCGACTGGTCCTGTAGCTTGAAAGAATATACATGCTCCTTCGTTAGTGATTCACGGGTGGGAATCACGGACGGTCTTAAGTGCATAGACATCTCCCTTGTAATCAATGCTTTCTTTCTTCCCATCCTCAGATCAGAGATGAAATTGAGTGTCAACTGTGAATGGTGCTAGAGGGAGGATATATTAAAGATGCGTTTCTGTATACTTTCCCCGGTTTTGTTGCTATCAGAATCACACCCCTAATCACAAACCAAGCCACAGAACACCTCTTTGGTTCCCTAGTTCCTAGCCCCCCTCCCCCTAAAAAAGAAGGAAATCTCTCTCTCTCTAACTAGCAACTTATAGTAGTAACTTTTTACTATGACTGCACACTGCTCCCGAACTCCCATTTCCAAGAATCCTAATCTGCTACCAGTGAGGTTTGATTATAGAGCATTTGAAGAATTGGAAACTCCGTTATCATCGACCGAAAGATCCTTTTAAATTTGAGATTCCAAATCACACTCCCCCAAGTAATCTTCGAACTTGTTGATTGTCGTCTCCTTTTGGTAAGGAATTTGTAGATATTCAAAATGTGATGCTCAATATTTTTAAAAAAGCGCTAGTCCTGCCCCTCAACGAAATTTTGTTTCGTAAAACAAATATCTTATCAATTTTACATATATATACTGACAATGAAGGAAAGCATCCAAATTTAATGCACTATCTTGTTTAAAAATGAAATGGATATCAGAATGCCAGCGCAATGAGGAGACTTCTGAAAGGATAGAGATTGCATTCTTTTTGCAATGGATTTGGGGGATTGGAGCAGATCTTCTACTGGAGAGAAGGTCCCATCTGTCAACATGGTATGGGCTGGGTTCTAGATCCAAATTACCTGTTAGGCATCTAAGGTGTGCAACCAGTGTCTTCAGTTGGCAAAGAAAATGTTATATATGCGATTTCTGTTAGGTAGTTAGGCACACATAATAATTCTATATAAGTGAAAACTAAAGATGGGGTCTCTAATCAGGAGACCAGATTCATACTAGGTTGTTTGCTGTAATATTCTGCAAGTTAATCTTTTTCTTCCTTGGTAGTACTGCATGATTCAACATAAGGAAGCAGCTGATTCAGTGTGATTAATCAAGTAAGAGAAGGGGAAGCATTATTATCTGAATTTGTGCACTGATCTGTTCAACTTTTAATTAGGAGCTATTCTCATTCTTATATCTAGCAATAATCACCATATTATGTGACATAGATGGCATGATCTAAGTATAACCACTCCAACTCCAAATGGGAAAAAAGAAGCAGCTTAAAAAGGAAAAAGAAAGAGGTGAACATAGCTTAGATGGCGATCACTATGTATAAGTTACTCATTCTATTAACAAATCCCTTGATGGGTCCTTTTCTCTGATCCTTTTCTTTTTGCAGATTACTCTGGTTTCTACTTTGGTTAATTTTTCCCTTCAATCCTCACGTTGGAAGTTAATTTGGAAACTCTTAAGTTAAGGTATTTTAGTTGTGAAAGAATTTTGATTAAAATACCTTGATGTGATTGCAGTAAATGCTTTGTGATGTTAGTCTCCAGCAACTGTGGTGTGATGTTAGTGTCCTGATCAGAAGTCATCTCTTTCCTACATAAAGAGTTATCATGATCACGTACAGTGTGTAATAGGAATGTCGAAAACACTTTTGTGTAGCTCAATTACCTGGTTGTATTACATGACATTAAGGGACCTGTGTGTGGTGGAGATCTATAATTGCTTTGTATTTCTAGGTGAAGTTTGTAAGATGAATTTATTATGTGATTTCTAATATCCGAACACTTAGCATAACTGAACTTCTATGACTATTAAAAATTATTTGTCATAATGTGTAGACTGTAGACCTATAAAGTTAGGAAATATCTTGTTAGTTTTTGTAGGTCGTATTATTATTTATTATGAACACTGAAACCTGACCTTCTATCTAAGTTACGCGGACTCTTTACTTTTAATGCCATACCCATGTCGGATTCACCAAAAATACACTACTTTTGTAGAATCCGAAACCCACCTGCTAACACTTTTTAAGAGTTTGGGCAACATAGCCTATTGTAATGGAATCCTGTATATAAAGATTGCAGAATGCAAGTTTAATATGATGACATTGTGTTTGTGAATGGTATAGGTATCAAAATTCCAGTACAAGAAATATGAATTTAGCATGTCAACTATTTCTATAATGTTTAGTGGGAAAGGAATCGATTCTTTATAGAGAGGAGAAGGCTACATATGGCACTCTTGTCTGAGATTAAGTTTTAAGGCTATAAGACCTGTTATGCTTGCAAGATTTGTCATGGTTTTATATTCTCTTCAGGTAGCAAAGTCTAATTTTCTTCTGGCTTTCCTGTTTTCTTCCAAGCATAATGAATTCTATGATTGTTAAATTAAGATGAGGTCTTTATTTTTAGGGTACTAGAATCGTTCTACATTAAGGTAAGGGGTAAGTTTTACATACGTACTACCCTCCCAGACTCCACTTTTGGCATCATACTTGGTATGATGTTGTAAAATCATGCTAGATTCTTCCAACAATAAATGCCGGTATAATGAAATTCTCCTAAACATAACGTCGAAGAAATAAATTGTTTTCATTCTGAGTCTTGACATGATTCAAGTTTAAAAAGTAGAATTGCTATCATAATTTAGTTCGATGCTGGTGGGATGTGGGAGAAACTTTTAAGTATGAACTGGTCTTGTATTTTCTTTTAAACGAGTGCTTAATCACCATAGTACACAAAAATATGGCACACTCTAAATTGACCCAAAAATGAACTTTTTAATATATAAAACAAAAAGGAAGTAAAGAAAAAGCCCTGGATGTTGCTTAGTCGTCGAAGAGGTGGAGTACAACCTAGTGAAGTTTGAATCCAAATAGAGGCGAAACTAGGTGAATTCTTGTCATCTCCCATAGCAGCCTTTTAGGGGACAGAGTTACTCGATACATGTGCTTATAGGGTGTAGCAGGTATTTGTGGATTACTCAAGATGCAAAGTTGTAGAGTGTAGCAGGTATTTGTGGATTACTCAGGATGCAAAGTTGGTTTGACACTATTATTGTCAGAACGGAAAAAAAGAGGAGGGGAGAAAAATGATGAGACTGAGGGGGAAAAAAAAAGAATATAGAGAGAACATAATACAGACGAAGATTGCTATATTTCTGTGACATTTTGTTCACAAAACTGTTGGTGAACTTTTTCTATGGTTCCTGTTGTTCTGGAAATGTTGTTTTGCAAATGACTCTGGTTTCTACTGCAGTTATGATTTTCTATTTATATACATTCGCGACATCTTGTTGATATTGATTAAGGAGTTTGATAAGTTGTGGAAGAGTTTTGACTTAGAAGTACTTGAGATGCATGCAAGCTGGCCTTAAGCACCACTGTAATAAAAATGTAAAAAGTAGGAAAGACTGAAAGTAGCTTTGTGACTACAGTAAGTGGTGTCTGATATTAGTCTCATAATCGAATATCATATCCTTTCTCCCAATATAAAGAGTAATCATATGAATGAAGGCACATTCTATATAAACCCGTGTCAATCAAATTCATTAATTCAATCAATCAAAAACATAAGCGTAGCCCCCTTTTTTTCTGATTATGGTAGTGGCCAGCAAGCCTATTTTATCACAAACATAGAAGAAATGATAATAATTTGTCAGCATCCCTTGTGATTTGTATTAGTTTATATTAGTTTAAGTAGATCATGTTTTATGTGGGGAAAGCTTCTGTCGAAAAACCAGCGTTTATTGAAGAAGCTATAGAGTCGATTATTAATAGTACTAGTTTGAAGGCTCGTTAGAATTGATCTGCTACGGAATCAACATTATATTGATCTGCTACAGGATTAACATTATATACAACATAAGCACCAGAAGTACCAAACAGAATAGGCATTAGTTTGCTTTTAGAAGTCTCAAAGGTGGCGCTTAAACTAGTTGGACTTGCTTGGATCGATAGGCTTACCGGACTAGTGTTTTAGATGCTGGGTGATGCTTGTTTCCGCCTCTAAGCATTGTCTCGATTCTTGAGAACCACCAGTTAAATTGTAATGTTCCAAATTTTATGTCTGTATGGCTGTACTGTTTTCGAATTTAAAGTTCTGGTTACCCTTATTGTAATTCTCCTTTCTTGCATGCAATGTGCATTCGTGCTTGTTCTCATTTTGTTTATCCTTTCTGATGAATAATGATCACCTTTTCGATGGATATGCTGGTAGTAACGATTTTGAGGTTAAACATTAAATATACTAGCTAGTGAATCTGGCAAAAAGTTGAAATACCAGACAACAAAAATTATGTTGCAATGGTGGAGATGCAGAACTCTTAGGGGTCGTTTGGTGTGAGGGATAAAAATAAATAGTCATGGAATAAAAAAATAGTGAAGGGATAAAATTTTGGTATCTTATTTGGTTGCCAAGTTTGGGATAACTTATCCCACCATTTATACCATAGTGATGGGATAAGTTATCCCATATACATGGTGGGATAACTAATCCTAGGATAATTAATCTTGGGATAACTAGTCGTGGGATAAGTTGTTCCCAACTAAACGACCCCTATAGTTTGTCCTGTAGGATCTAGCTTTAGCCTGAGTTTATGCTCATTTATCTAGCACAAAGTTTTTGTTTAATGTGTTTTGAGTTTGAGAAACAATAGCATGTGAAAATTGAGATACCAGTTTCCACTAAGTGGAGAGAGACACTATTACCATATGACTAGCATAATCCTGTGACTGATGCTATTTTTCCAATAATTTTTTTTAAATAACCTTTCTGCTTTGGCTCTAGGAGCTAAATTTTGACTTGAAATTTGGTTACAGGTTTTGCAAAAGGCATTGGAGGTGTGGGATCTTCAAATCATTCCTCTGGATAGCCCAGTTGCTGAACCGGCTCAGATTGACCCAGAACTGGAAAATGCATTTATCTGTCACTTGCAGAACCATTGGTTCTGTATCAGGAAAGTAAATGGGGAGTGGTACAACTTTGACAGTCTCAAGCCAGCTCCTGAGCACCTTTCCAAATTTTACCTTTCAGCATATCTGGACTCCTTGAAAGGCTTTGGCTGGAGCATTTTCCTGGTGAGGGGAAAATTTCCCAAGGAATGTCCAATCTCTTGTTCTGAAGCTTCTAGCGGTTATGGACAGTGGCTGTTACCAGAAGATGCTGAGAGGATTACCAAGTCCCACAATGCTGCACAGAGAACAGCTAGCAGAAGTGGTCAAAATCAGTGGGCTTCTGCTCCCTACCGCCAATACGAGGAACAAGGGATGCTTTTAGATGAAGAAGATGAGGATCTGAAAGCTGCAATTGCCGCCAGCTTGATGGATGCTTCCCCTGCGATCAGCAGCAAACCTGAAACCTTGGAAAATGAAAATAAGGACAATAGTGCAGCTAATGCATGACGAGGGAGGAACATTTTTCAATGTTCTAATCGGAAAAAACTTGTGAACTGTTCTCTTTTCTTTTTTCCATAATTGTATCCGATACTGGATACTAGTTTATAATTCTGCGGCGGGAACAGTGATGTCATTTCTTATTTCAAAAATAAAATAGAAAATACAGAGTGATGCTGTTTGTTGGCCGAGAGCAAGATTTTTATACAATTCGAAAAGAAAAATGAAAAACCTTTATCTTCTTGGAATTTGCACTTTATAGTTTCTTTGATATGGTTCCTGTTCAATTTTTTGTGTATGCTTTTCTATGACAAATTGAAGTACTATTTTGAATATGCCCAATGCATCGGACCTTCTTCGATATTTTACAGAAATTTTAATTCTACCTACCAGTTTCAATCTGTTATTTTACAAACAACTTAGTTACAAACTAATGAATCCTAAGTTCCTAACCAACCATAAACTGTGTTGTGACTCTACCCTCAGTTCATTTTTACTTATTTAATATTGACTTAGTATATTTGTTGAGGAGAAATAAATAGAATTTACTTCTTGAATGTAATAATTTAATGTTTTGAAAAAAATATTTAAAATAATTATAATTAATAATAAAAATAAATTAGGGTTAATAAATATTTTAAATTAAAATTTATTTGTTCATAGGATATGTCTTATTTTGAAAAAAAAAAGGATGGGCGACGACCTCAAAATTTCATTATTTCTTTTTTTTTTTTGTAAAATGATTCTGAGGTCCATAAATAATTGTTGAATTCTTTTAAAACTTAAAAACCTATTCCAAACTTTATATTTTATGGATTGAAGATCATCTATTTTTTACTCCACTAATATTATCAACCCTTTTCTCATTGAACGCATTCCTAATATGAAAATGTGTGTTCATCGCGAAGATGTATGTGAGGAAGTTATATTAAAAATAGTTAATTATTATCATTATTATTATTATTATTATTCTACATCAATGAATTTTATAACGAATTATAATTTGATGAATTGTGCTGATAATTATGTTAAAAATATTTTTGTTATTAAATATTGTGTTACAACTTTTGAAGAATATATAATTTGGTTCATTATAAAAATATGTTTTCAAAAATGAAGCCCAAACAATATAATTCTAAGAAGTCCAAGGTTGAATTTGGCCCTGAAGTTTAGTTGAGGACTTCTCTTGCAATTTAACTTTTTCACTGTGCAGCTAGGGTTGCCAAATGGATAAATTTGAAGGATTTTCTAGAAACGCCGTCGTATTTCCATTCTTTCTGCTTCTCAAAGTCTCTATATAAATACTGCAGGTAGCAGCTGCTCTTTTCATCAGCGCTAGGGTTTCTCAAGTTCTCTGCGATACTAACTCTCCTACATCTGATGAGCTCTCTATGCTTTCTTTCTTCTGTGGTTTCATTTTATGATTTGGTTTATCTATGTTTTTCGCCTCTATTTTGCAATGGATCCATGAGGAAACAGAAAATACTGAAATATTCAACATGAGGATATATAAATTCTTTTGGTATTTCACTTTTCTGAGATCCAATATCACTATTCTTACTTATTGCTTCATTTGTGTCTATGAATTTATTGTCATGTTTTTGTTTGTTATGGGATCGACGATGTGATGATGAATTTATCCGAGTTCTGATATTTTCCAATTTGGAAATATGTAGATTACTTCTCTCTATAGCTGAGGTCCCCTTTCAAAGCTCCAATTCTAGTTGTTCAGGATTAGTTAAGTGAAAATGAAAAACACAATCCAGGTATTTAGAACTTTTAATTTCAGCAAGTTCATTTGTTTTTTCTCCTTTTTCCTTTGGATTTGGATCTATGATGATTAGTATTATTACTGCGTTATCTTTCTGGAATTTCCAGTTATGGGATTGAAGAAGATTTTTCTAACTGAGATCCAATCTTTTTAAATTGCTTTTTCTTCGTTTTTTCCTTTATTTCTTTGCTTCCCAGAAAATGCATCAATGATGAGTAATCCAATTCGTTATCCTTGCACTTTGATGGTTAAATGAAGAAAATCATGGGGAAATATAATCTGAGATGCTTTTTTTTTCTTTCCTAATTTCTTTGCTTCCTTTTGGTATTTTAATAACCTAAATTCACCAATATTCAGTGATTTTGATTTGTTGCATTTATAAACATTATCAAATATTAAAAAGTGTGAGTTATATAATATAATTTTGAATAAGTTTGTTTTGTTATTTACAGACGCTGGAGAAAAATGACTTAAATGTTTCATTCAAGTTGGACATTAATTTGGTCAAATGAAAATAAAATATTGTTTTGCATGGAGTGATTAAAACTTTTGTGGTGCATATTAAAACTTTTAAAAAGACCTCTTTCTAATTTAACTTTTAAAATTTGAAATATTCTTCTTTTTCATTATTTTTTACATTTTTTTCCTCAAATAAAGAAAAAGAAAAGTAAATTGGAAAGAGAAAGAGGGGAAAATTTAAAGTTTTTTTAAAATTTTTTGAAATTCTCCAAAGATTTTAATTATTTCAGTAAAATTCACTTTTTATTTAATCTGATTTGATCAAATCAATATTACGTTATGCGCACGACTTGAATGATATTTTTCTCAAGCTTCTTATATTGAGCTTAAAAAGGGTCATAAGGGGAGGTTTTTGTAGTTAAAACCCTTTATTTGAGGGAGGCAAGATAGGATCTTTCTTTTAGGAGAGGATTACATACTTTAATTGAGATCCGAGGGAGGCTGGATCTATTCCAAAGTAGAGTAGTTATACTTGCTTTTTTCTTAGATTAGATTGAGGAAGAAGTAGAACTCAAATAAGAACGCAGTCTTGTTGTATATCCTCTGGTCCTCTAATACGAAGTCTACATGAGCATCATATAGGAAGCTAGATACCCAAAGGCGTAAAAAAAGAAATTGAAGGGTCGCTTAGAGGAGACGAAGAGTAAGTGGGAGGTCACAATTAGAAAAATGCCTAGGTCATTTTTTGGTCTATTTGGTTTGTATGGGGCTTCAACCCAAACAATATTGAGTCATTTACTTAAATAAAATATTCTCTTCGTCTCACAATAATTAAATTTTTAATTTTTTTTTAAAGGTTCAAAATAGTTGAATTTTTCAGAGTTCAAATGTTTGAAATTTTTTTTATATTTGCTCTTGTATTAATTGGACTTTTATATTTTCTAGAAAATCAATTAAATTGTATATTTTTTATTTTACAAAGGACAATAGTGGAAAGTATGATGTAAATTTTGTTTTTAAATATTTTTCTTAATATGTGTGTATTATCTTATAAATTCAGTTAATATGAGATAGAGAGAGTATTATATTGAAGTAATTATGAATTTTAGCACAAAATTAAATTTTACCCAAAATGGCTAAACTCTTTTTAAGCCAAGATAAGTCAAAAAAATCATAATAAGCAAAATAGTATATAATATTTAACTATCTTCATTAATTTTTATTCATTCCTCTATCTTTCATCAATTTTTTCTTTCTCTTACATTAATTTTTACGGTATTCTTTTTCTTCCATCTAACTTTTTCTATTTCCTAATAAATTTACAATTTTTGCAACTTTTTCTCTTTTCATCATTTTTTGCAATTTTTTCTCCCAAAAAATTTTCAACGGCTCCTATTTTCATCAAAAAATTATTTATTTGTTAAATTTATACTATAATAACACATATTGATAAAGCTCATTTCGTGCTTATTTTGGGACTCATATTTAAAGTGTTTTTGTTAAAAATAATTAAATAATTCAAGATATATTCATTCTTTTGTTCAAAAATATTTTTAAAATCATACGAATTGTATAAACAAGGTTTATGAGGATAATAAAGGAATTAAAGCAAAATGAAGTCAAAATAAAGCAAAATGAAGTGTCGGTAAATCATGTCATGAAGCTCGGAGAAAAATTAGAAGTTGACGAAGAAGGAAATTGCTCAAAATGAAGAAAATAGTCAAAAAGGCAAAAAGAAAATCTGAAAAAGTTAGAAAAGCGAAAAAGTCAGCGAAGGACGACCGTCCTTTAACGAAAGACGATTTGCCTTTCACGAAGGACGTTCGTCCTTCGTGGAAGGATGCTCAAACTTCGTGGAAGGACGCTCGTTCTCCGTGCTTATATATAGATAGTCCAGATTGTTTTGTACCACATCGAAAATTTTGACATTCTTCTTGTTTTATTCTTCTTTGAAAAGTTTTCTTTGGTTGTATTAAGTGAAAACTTTTGAGGAGTTGATTTTGTGGACCATTCGAGTTCACACAGTGTAATCTTTTGATTATTATTGTAAGTTTTCGTGGTTA